>JAMLFT010003433.1:0-22089 GCA_026544285.1 Pachyrhizus erosus | reverse complement strand
ATATTTTTTAAAAATCTAATTCATATTTAAATCAATATTATTCTAATCATTCAAAAGATGTTATCCATTATAATTTAAGATTAAGATAATATTAAATATATTTAAATTTTATTTTATACTTTAACTATATATAATCCATAACTAAAAGTTTAATATGTATAACATATCTCCTCCACGTTCTAAAAAGAGTTCTTCTACACAAACAAACCAACTTACTGGTTTGCTGCATTAAACCTTTGAGCAACGCTTTTGTCTGCTCTTAGCACGACACAACACACTGAGAGAATTATTAGTTACTGGCTTTCTCACAGTAATTCTCTGAATGTGCTTTGTCTTGCTGAGACTTTAGAGCTTCAATGGCTGGTGTTGGTTCTTCTTCTTCCAAAGACATTATTGACAATCTCCGCTGCTATCACTGCAACATCAAGACAACGAACTTCATTAGCGGATGGCAGCTTCGCAGAGGTAGTTTAGCTCTTCTCTGTCACCGCTGCAGGTGTGTTTTCTATGTCCTCTCTTCACTTCTTTTTCTTTATAATCTTTTATTGTTTCTTTGATTCTTGGGTAATTAATTTGTTCAACTAATGTACAATTTATTATAGATTCCTTGATGATTTTATATATTTACTAATCTTTATATGTTCTTGATGGATTTATGAGACTATTCTGTATATAAATCTTGGGGATCATGTTGTTATCATTTTTATTATTATTTTACTTAAATCTTGGGTTGTAACATTTGCGATCATTGGTTGGTTATTGGTGAATTTACATACATGTTAGCTAATGGTTGGTGCATTTCTTTTGATCTTTTGTTTTTGGACTGTTTCTTTGTTTCTGTATTCGAAAAGTCTCTTTTTAGAATGCTGATAAAGATGAATGGGGTGTCTTAAGGGGAAGAATAAAAAGATATAAAGAAAAAAGAGAAGGAAAAAAGACACAATAAAAGAAAATAAGAGAGATAGAGATGAAAGAGAAAATAAATGAATATTTATAATTAGAGAAATAAGTTCTACCAAAATTCTTAAATTTCTGAGAATAGCATGGACATTTCTCTGTATCTACGTGCATATTGTTAGTGACTAGTGTTTGAGTTTCTTTTATGATATGTTATTGTTCAAACTCTTGCAATACCCTAGCTGCAGGTCATTTTAAGGGGCTGTTTGTTTATTTCTAATGTTGATACATGGATTGCTGTTCGGAGCTTGTGAAAAATATTATCTTGTCAGGTTTTATGTCATAGATTGTTTAATGAGGGTGCATGTGCAACTAAGGAATTATATAGGTGTTTACCAAGGAATTTCATAAAACTTCATCCTTACACTTGGATCTTTTCTCAATTATTAGGTCCTTTTTTTTTTCTCTCAAAACTATTGCAAGTTGTAGTTTGTAAACTTATGTGGTTTTGGATATCAGTGTCAGCCCATGATTATATTCATATTAGCAAGGATAAATTTATATAATGACAAATTGTTATGGGACATTTCTAATGTGTTTGCTTCTTGTTTTCCAATCACAAGAAACTTAATTTATGCTCAATCTGAACAATTGAACGAGTTGCTAACGTACAGTTATTGTTTACTTTATCCAAAATATTTGTTTTATTTAACACTCTCACGCAGTTTCTTTATTTGAATCATTGAGGATTTGGTTCATCTCCATAATTTCCTTACATAATTGGTTCCATCCTTGAAAATTTAGCTCTTATTATCAAAATGGAATCTTTTGTGAGACATTTCACAAGGAATTTGATGGATGGAGAGATTGTGTAGCTTGCAAAAAGGTAAGATTGAAACTTTTTTGTTTGTTCATTTTTATATCTTGGCTATATAAGAGATTCAATAGGCCTACAATCCAAATGTCTTGGTAATCAATCTCTATATTAAAATAATTATCATTGACTTGATTTGTCAGATGTTGCATTGTGGATGCATTATGTCAACTATGGACATTCACTTGCTGGATTATGGACAAGTTTGTTGCAAGGATTGTGCAATGAAATTTCCTATTCTAGAATGAATATAACTTCTGCCTTTTTGTACCTGTATAGTATATATATATGCTACTGTCTATAAGCTCAATTCTATGATAATAGAATTTAATTCTAGAAAAAAGTTATTGGTTTTTGCATGAGATGTTTTTTGTTCTCTACATCATTTTGTTGATGGCATTGACATCATTTATCAATACTTGTTGCAGCAACACACATGATATGTTCTTTCTGAAACATTAAAATTCGTATATGACATGATAAAGTCAGTTATATTTCTTCCGAAATTTCCTCTAACTAAAACTTGTCGGTCCCATATGTTTGTTGTCCCTCGTTTTGGCAGTTGCTTCTTGCACTCTAAAAAAATTACTTCTGACACCTTTTTATTTTTCGGATTAGCTAACTCAATATGTAATTTTACATTCCAAATGGAGTGCAGAAAGCAAATATAGGGTGCAGGAGTCAACTGTCCTCATCTTGTAGACTTATACCAATTGATAGTAACCCTACCCTCTCTTTGCCAAGTAGCTTAAAAGCTCACACTTACAAAATAGTAAAAATCATTGTTCATAATATTTTAAAAATTAAAATAAATTATATATAATTACTTTATTTATATAAAATAATAAATTCATTACTTAATTAAATTGTGCACCAAAAATAATATAATAACTTTCATTTAAAAAATTATTCATTGCCATAATTATGTTCATTAATATAGTATATGTTTAGCGCTAAATTAATTCTGATTAATAATAAAAATTAAAAAATAATAGAAAAACGTCAGAAATCTAAAAATAAAAAAATATAAAGAGTAAAACTAAAACTGAGTCATATTTGCAGTAACTATTTCAAGCCTTCAAGGTACCATTGGCAATCCAATCATTATCATTGATTGTGGATTAAACAAATTTCAAAATAACAATAAGATAAAAAAATTAAATTTAGCTATAATTTTTTTTCTTTCAATTAATTTTAATAAAGACTCAATTATGTCTTGCATCCACAATTCAAAAGTATGACATTTATCTTTCTTTAGGAGCATAATTAATATTTATTTTTATCATTTAACTTTATACGATGTAGGCAATTTGTAAGGTAGTTTTTAATTTAAAAAATTTATTTATTTCAACTAATTAATTATGTTTTCTTAGAAAAAAGGTTAAATTTCACTTTTGAATTTTTATCTTTTTTTTTTAAATTTTATTTATTATTTTTTAAAAAAAATTTATTTTTATTTTTTATTTTTTCAAAATGGATCTAAGTGGTCATTTCCATCAAATTGTTAACAAAAAATACTAACCTCCTTGACGTGGTTGTTAAATGTACATATTGACATCTAAGGTTTAATTTTCTTTTACAAACTAGCTTTTGTCTTTGATTTTTTTTTTTTTAAATATAATCGTTGAAGAGGGGGGGGGGGGGGTACTATTGTCCTAGTGGGTTAAAAAGGAATTCTAAAGCCCTAAATTGAGAAATTAGGTTCATAAACTTCTTGGAGAATTTTTCATAAATTTTTAAATTAGGTATCCTATCTTTTATTAAGAGACATAGATCCAGTTGTGTTTGGTTATAGGTGTAAGAAGAATTCCTCCAAAGGCATGAATTTACAAGCTACATCTTTGGGTGACACAAGCAGTTAGGTACCTTGTTGTCACTATGACAATTTTGTGATCTTATGAACCACTAAAGTGACAATAAACTTAAGGAGGAAGTTCTAGGGATGCAAACATTTCATGGTAAGTTGTTTGAGTTTTGAAACATTTTATTGAAATTAGTTAAGGAATCCTTACTAATTAATGGATATTTTGTCATGTTAGAAAAGAGACGAAGACAATGAGTATGATTTTTTTGATTGGTATTCTAAGGAGATTGTTGATGGAAAAAATATGATTATTTTGAGACAAAGGAGAATGTCATACTTTTGAATTGTTTTGATATTGATGTTATTGAAATTGTCCTTGGTTAAGGGTTTTACATTTTAAATGTATTTTAAGTATAATTAGACAATTTCAACATGCTTGAATAATGCAATTTCGTTAACCTTTCATGAAATTGATTACTGGAATTTGCTTTTATGATAATTTGTTTCTAAGATGTTTTTTTCGAATCACTAAAGTGAATATACTATAATAGTTAAAGGGCCAATTTAAATCCATTTAAAACCATGAAGGACCAAAATGAGCCTTGTTATATACTTAAAGGACTAACTTGAATCATGAACCTTTGTATAAATATAAGAAAATTTTGAGCACGTGTAAAATCGTGAACCAAATTATTTTTGAAAGTCAATTAACGCAATTATATGACTATATTTGAGTACAAACTTTTAAATAAAATGTAAACAATTGATAAACATCATTTTTTCAATGTAAAGTACAAATTCATTAACATATTAACAAGGTTCATAATTATTAATGAAAGTAAGTAGCCAACAAAAAGATATTAAACCACTTATATAAGTGATACTACATAAAACAACCAATGTTACCTTAACCTAATGAAGCAAAAAAATAAATATCTTAAAAGGTAGCCAGAAATAGTTCAAAAAAATTAAAAACATCAAAACAAACCAACACTACAACTTTGGCCTGAAAGGTTTATTTGGACAAGTTTTTGTTGACATAGTTGGATTGGTTTGGGTGGGTGCAAGTGCATGGTTTAAGGTTGATGCAATTGAGTTAGATTGGATTGATGGTTGTGATTAGGTTTAAATGGATGTAGGTGGTTGAGTTTGGGTTGTTGTATTTGGCATCTCAATTTCTTGTTGAGTTTTTCCTTCTACAGGGGTCACATTGTCTTTAGTTGGAAAAGGTTCTAATGGACAAGTGGTTCTATTGTGACCAAACTACTCACACCATTATTGGTAGTCTTTTCAAGCTCTTCTTATTTTTTCAGCCTCCGTGACATCTTCACTAGATGTGTTTGCACATTGGTAAACTCAATATTTTTCCAAATATTTTTTTTCCATTAGTAGGGTAGATTTTCATAAGTTTCTTTCCTGTAATAGTTGGGGGATGAAATCATTAGGATTTAGGTTCATAAACTTTATGTAGCATATAACATGCGCACATGATATCCCAATAAGCATCCATTTCTTGTACAAGCATTCATTAAATTGCAAGTTGATTGTAATTTTTTCCCCAAGTTGAAAGATATGTTTAACTTCAAATCAATATTTCTCAGCCAACCTATATTCTAGAAAATAACTTAAATGAAAAAATAACCACACATGCAAAATAGTAAACAAATGAATCAAATCATAAACAACATACTTGGGTAGCCAATTATTTGTTGTTGTGGATTCCATGTTAAATCCTTTTTAATCCTTGATAATATACTACCTTCCCATGTAACAACCTTTTTTCTATTTACAACCCACTTATCCATCAAATATGCTTGTATTTCTTCCAACATTGTAACAAAAGGTTTTTCCCTTAACTCTACTATGACATTATTAAATGCTTTAGACATGTTGCTTGGGGGTATGTTGTTTTGGCAGTCCTCCACATCATTAACACAAGCTTCAGTCTTGGGTGTTTCTTTTGGAAGTTGTTATACAAATGTCTGACACAAAATCTTTGAAATATGCTTGGAAGAAATTCATTAATATTTGCTTCAAACCAACTTTCAAATTTGTTTCCCCAATCTTATACCACATTGTTTCAACAGTAGGATAACCTTTTTTCTTCTGGAATACCAATTATCTCAAAGCATGACCACCTATCAACCAAACATTCTTATTCACTTTGATCCCCTTCGTAAGTAAGTTTTTTTTCCTCCACAAACTTACCTCCATGGTACACTATAACTTTTATGTATTCATCATTCATTTTACAAATACAAAGTGTTATGCAGATTAAAAACACTCATAAAACATTAAAAATGTGCAAGATATTAGGCATATATGGTAATTGGATTTTATTATCCCACACAAACCATGTTAGACATATATGATTCAACACAACCAAATTATCAAACCCCAAAACAAAAATAAAATTATTTCATAAACATTTAGCATGGCAAAATTAATTTGTGTTTCATTCAAGCTTTATCCTTTGAAATAATAATTATTTTCAATTTATAAAAAATTTTGCACTAACAAAATCTCAAACCTTATTTCATCCACGAAGTGTTGCTTAATTTCCCTTTTCTTTATTTTTCTTATGTAACAAGTAAGATCATTCATCAGTGCAAAAGGTTCTAATTTTTCAAAAACTGTAAAACGACATCATATAGACACATGTGCCATGTAGGATGTTATAAGATCATCTAGGGCCACATCAATAAGCTTTGTTATATTTATTAACAAACATTGACAAAAAGATTAATTAGATCTGTTTCAAAAAGACAAAGGACGAAAATAATTTTTTTAAAAGATAAAGAATCAAATTAAACAAAAAATAAATAAAATAAAGGATAAAAATAAAATTTAATAAAAAATTACTCAATTATGTAAAAATAAATTGATATATATTTTTAAAAGTACACTACTTTTGTTTAATTTCTTAAAAAGTAAGAAATGGCTTATGCAACAATTTCTTTTTTGAGATTTTTGTGGACCTATATGCCTATATAAAAAAATGGCTCTTAATTATACTTTTATTTATTTTAACTTACATAGGTATTTTGATTTGTTTAATTTTAATTATTTGCATTTAGTCTTCATATTTTTTTAATTATTAAAATTAAACCACTTACCTCAAATTCAGTCAAATAATTATCAGAAATGTAACAAAGGTAGTATAACGTAATATTCATTAATACATATTGAGAAAAAATATATATACAATATTTAAATAATTAAATAAAAACTCAAAAAATGGGTTTTTGAGATAAGAAATATTGTATACAAATTTTTAATCATCAATTTATTTGGATGAAATTTGAAATAAGAAATTTAATTTTGATTATTTAGAAATTATGAGAGCAAAATATAAAAAATTAAATTAAGGAAATTAAAGACTAAAAATTAAGAGGACTAAAATACCATTAATTCTATAATTTATATAACGGATGCATATTTAATATTTTCTCTGATCTTTTATTTAAGAAATAAATGAGTATTTTTTTTTCATCTTAGTTATAAGAAACATCCATTTTGAGATATCTTATTTGTTAATTTTTTAATTTATTATAAAATTTATTAATGAAATACTTATTTATTTTTTATGAAAATAGATATATTCATTGACTTATTAATAAGTTGTACTTATTGAAAAAATCATTTAAATTATATGTAATGCCATTAAATATCATTACTATATAAATCATTTAATTTTATTAATATTCTTGAAATAAAATTAAAATTGATGATATTATGAATTAAAAGTAATCAGCATGACAATTTTCCTTTTTCTTAACAAATTTCTTATTTATTTCGTGTATAAAACATCGGAGGAAATATATGAGTATCATCTTATTGTTTATTTGCATGGATGTATTTCCATATCAGAAAAGGTGGTGCACTTGCCTTTCCTACACAGCAAATTCCATACTGATTATTTGCCTGTTAAAATAGAATCCACTCCGATCCTATCGCACATGCTAATTACTAATCATAGTGGCCAAATCATGGCAGCCACCCATAATCTAAATTAAATTATCTAATATCTTAGTGCACTTCCCTTGTTTCTGAAGCATGTTCAATTCACCACAGTGGAGCACTCTCTTGAAAGGTGGTGTGTATATTTTCTTCTATCTGGTATTTGTAGATAGAGAAATTAAAATGATATTTACTGCACTCTCTTGTTACTTGCTAGTCTATTTACCTTTTTGTTTTTTTAACTTGAATGCAGTCATTTGTCTAAATCATGAAAATTTTAAGATGAAAATTATTTATAAATATTAAAAGCAAAAAAAAAACTTATTGTATCTAATTCGCTCTAGAGCTGTTGAATGGTCTTGTCTGATTAGCCAAATTGTTGAAAGTGAATTGATCTAATTTGATCCGAATTTTTCATAAACTGTTTTATTTCTGACTTCACTTGAATCAAATTAGCTTAATTCTTTTAAAACTTTTAATAACTAGTAGGTTAATTTTAATAGCTCTACTTCACTAAATGAAAATTTTTATATTTCCAATAATTCTTTCCATGAGCAACAACTTAAATAAATGCAATAATTCAAATTCATTGTGTCTGATTTTAGAATGTAACAATGTATGACCCGAAAGTTGCAGTTGTAGATAAGATCACTTTGCCTAACTAGCTTGCTTCTCATTTCTCAAATTGGACAGTGCTATGCCATGACATCATTGCCCATATTTATAATTTCTTCTGTTATTGTTTTATTGGATACATCTATAATGTGACGTTTCATTATGATGTCAATTTTGACTATGAGAACTAGTTTGATTATGGAATAATATGGAGGCTTCTTTAATCTCCCACAAAGTAAGGAATGTGGCTGCTTGTGTTTGTGTGCAACTGCTTTATCATCTAGTCAAGAGGCAAACCTTGTAGTTTTGTGCTTGCAGTTTTACTCCTTTCTTTTCCATGTGACGTTGAAGAAATGAATGAATGAATAATAAGAAAGGCAAACATTTAGAGGTTATCACAACTTCTTGGTCATATATATCCTCTGTGCCAACACCTCATTGTTAGATCATTGCTATTATGGAGACATGGTTTTTGGTAAACAGAGTTTGTCTTGTACATTGCATTATACAAATTCCTTTTTGTGACACGCTGCCCTCCTCCTACCCACGAAAAATTACATACTATTTTGGGGTAAATTATTATTTTTCTTTTACATTTTTATTAAGTTTTTTTTTCCACCAAGGCAACTCTCTGACCAGTTGCCAAAGATTCATTTAATAATATCTAAATGATTTAATTACCTACTAATTATATCACACTAAGTAATTTGAATTATGCTTTTTCTTTTATTGATACTTTCGGGTTCAATGCTATTTCATATTATCTAGAGCGTACTCTTATTTGATATATAATTGAGTGTATTTAGGAAGAAAAAAAATAAGAGAAGAAAAAAATGGGATAAAAGTTTCACTTTTTAAAACAAACAAAAATAAATTTGTGGAACCCACAACAAAATTAATTTCCTTTTCGTGAGTCGTCAAGCAGGAGAGAGAGGTGGTTTTTTTTTTTTTTTTTTTGCTTTTAAATATTTCAAAATTAAATCATTATTGTATAATATAAAAATGATTTTATATCAAAATAATATAATAAAATTTATAATTTATAATTTTAATTTAATTTTTTAAATTAGTATAAATTTTTTTTAGAACATTTATTCATTTCTTTTTACTTTTTCTTCATTCATTTAAATGAGATGTTTTTTAATTTCTATTTCTATCCACCCAAATGTATTTATTTCTACTCTAAGTCATTTTTATTTACAGTCATCCTATCTCCCCTATTTTTTTCTTTATTTTATTCCTTACCCAAATAGAGCATAATTGTTTTTGACACTGTTCTCTCGTCGAAATTAAAAGTATACGTTCATAAAGCTTTACGTAAATTACCAAAATAATTCTAATGTTTATTAGAGAACAATACCAAAATTACTTACAAAATTATATCTATATAGAACACAACTGTTATGACACTGTTCTCCCATCAAATTTAAAATTTTATCTTGATAGATTACATAATAAAATTTATATTAAAGATTAACATAAGTTATAAAAAAAAATCTAATTTTAATAAAAAAATAACATAAAAAAGAAAATATTTGCAAAATTAAATAGAACATAACTATTTTTTAATGTTGTCTCATGAAATTTAAAATTAAAAAAAAAATTATATTTTAATTGTTATACCTATTAGGTGAATTTGACCTCTTTAATTTTATGTCGGTAAAAAATTATTAAATATTAAGTTTAAATTTAAAAAGAATTAAATAGACATAGTTTTAAAAACTAAAGAATTAAATTCATTAATTTAAAAGTATAAGACTAAAAGTTTGAAAAAAAATACTTACAAAATTATATCTAAATGTTGTAACTTTTTTATATATGTTCATTTTCTCTGTCGTTCGTCTTTGTATAATTTAAAAAGGCATATTATAAGCTTTGCCAATCTTGTGTGAGTTAATTCTTGTGTACAATGAATTATATATATATAAAATTTAAAAATCATATGCTAAATGAAAATTAGACTTTAAAATAATAACACTATCTAGCTTGAAATCTTTATCATAATGTGATTATACAAGAATAATTAGAATGAAAATTATTATGTTGTGAATGAATAAAAAATTATTTTTAAAATAAATCTTAACATATATATATATATATATATGATGACCTACATAAAAAAAAATATTTACACCACTTATACATTTCCAATTAAAAACATGTTTGAACTCATCCGTTGGACATAATTTTTCATGTTTAGTAAAAGCTAACAGTTGTAGCTAACAAATTTTGCGGCACAGTCGACGTGATTTCGCTGGCCTTGGTATTGGTTCATTAATTCCAGTTCAAAACTTGAAATAATTATTCATCCATTACAATTAAAATCTATGAAACGTTGTTATATTTTCAGTTATTATCACCCTCAACTCTTCTCTCACTTTGAATTCAAGTCCATGAATTAGTTCAAACTGTCCTTGGGCAATCGGAAGTACACTAACATCAGCAAAACATTTCCTCCAAAATCGGAAGATCGCATTAAAAAGCATAGGCAAGTACACTATAAACATATAATAAAGAACCAAAAAAACAAATCCAATTCATGGAAATTTAAAATATCCCCAAAACATTTTCTCCGTGATTCACACACTAAACTAAACTAAATTAAAACCTTCCCTATATCCCCGAACTGTGTTTTGTTCATCCTTTGCCTGAATTAAAAAAAAAACCAATGCAACACAACAAAACCTTGTTCGTTTAATCACACTGTCTTTTATAATTGATTAAACTTGAGTTCGTTCCAAAACCAAAACGGCAGCGTTTTCTTCCTATTCCCCCAAATTGGATTATTGGAGTGCAGCAAGAGCAAATGTGTTGTGTGGGTGGGTGGGTGGGTGGGTGTGTCAGTGAGTTCCTCGGTTCATCATCTCCCTGTACTGTCTCAGCGACTCTTGCCTCTGCAGTCTCATCTCCGCGTTGAACTTGTTGATAAACGCTTCCACTCGGCGATTCAACTCGTCCTGACTCAGCGAGGGCTCTTTCCTCAGCCTGGTCGACGAGTTCTTCTCCCTCCCAGCGAACGTCTCCGACTTCTTCATCACCGGGCCGCCGTTCAAATCCCGTAACGGCGTCCCCTGCGTCTCCCACGTCTCCGCCTTTTTCAAATGCCGAGTTAACGGCATCGCTCGCCCCTCCGTTATCGTCCTCCACGTGCTCTCCAACGTCTCTTGCTTCTTCGCCTTCGCCACTCCCAACGCCACCACCTTTCCCCCTATACCACAACCAAAACCAATTCAGATATCTTTTCCACATACACAAACAATTCATGTAACAATAATTCCTTCTCTATTTATCTCTATCACTGTTATGTAAATCAAAATTTATATATAATTTCGCAAGTGTTGATAATATTCTCCGATTATCTTACTATTAGATGTAACCATTTAATGCATATTTTTATTAAGCAGATTTTGGAGATAAAATTTCTATTATGATAGAAAAACAATACTTAATGAACTTATGCGTTGTTCAACATTTCTCTTTTTCCATTTGTTAGAATTATTTTTCAATTTCAAATTTCAAAAACATGAATAAATACGATACCTTCGGGACTGGCTCTAACAGCTTTCCGGTGGCTGAATCTGGCAGAAACCGGCGGTTTCTCGTTCTCATTTGCAAACGCCAAGTCCGAGGAATCTTTTCTCTTCAGGCTCGGAGAGACAACGCCAACGGCATCGTTGTCGTTAGCCGTCGCTTTCACCGGCGTGTTCTCATCGTAAACGTAACCGACAGAACCGTCACCTTCCGCAACGGAATCGTAGTTCGGCGTCGGTTTCGTTTCGTAAAGGTATTTGTCAGAGGCGACGGTATTGTAGTCCGTTTGTGCAGCGGTGGGGATGTTGACGGTGTCGGAAGCGGGGATCTGGACGGCGGCGGGTGGTCCACCGTAAATGGCCGGGTCCGAGGGAAGGAGGACGATGTTATCCGGCGGAGAGTGGTGGTGGTTGTTGAGTTTGGAGGAGGCGACGATGGTGAGGATGATGAAGTTGAGGAGGATGTAGAGGTAGGGAGGAGTGAAGCACGTGAGGAAGAAGGTCCACACGTGCGGGGCTTCGTTGAGGATGAAATGCGAGAGCAAAGGGAGTGTGAGTTTCAAACCCATTGCCATCGATAAAATCCCAGTGGAGATGAGAACCAATTTCACAGAAACATAACCCATTCTTTTTTTTCTTTAGTGTTTGTGTATAGCAGGAACTTACCTTACTGTGTTTGAGTAACTTTTGTGATAGCTGGGAACTTTAGGAGAGAAGAGAAAGCGGGTATTTATATTCGTCTTTGTGTGGGTTTGTGTGTGTGATGCGATATGGACCGTTTGATCAAGTTGCGGGAAAGCGTTGAAATATTTTGGGACCATTAAGACTAAAGTCACTTTTTATTAGACCTCTAAAGCTGTAACTCACACTTAAGTTTTTTTCGGTAAATAAAAATATTATGAAAGATAATTATTAGGTGTAAGCAAAATGGTTTACCATAATAATTCAATATTATTAAAATATAGTTGATGATTTAGATTATAATGTTAATGAAGAAAATAACTTTGATGGTAAACAAAAATTGTATAAATAGTTAGTTTAGTTGAAATATGAAGTAATGAAAGTCGGCAATGAATGGACGGTAAATTATTAATTGGGTGGTAAATCTATGTGGTTACTTAGGAGTAAGAACCGTTGAGCTAATATAATTTCATGAAAAAGTGCTGGTGGGGAGGACGCAGCAAAACCAAGTAAGCATAACAACAGTTGGAGATGACGTTTGAGACAAGGTTATGTTTGTATAAATTGATTAATGAAGAGTGACAAAGTGATTAGTGGTCTTGAATAGCTTTTTAAGTTATAATAATGAGAAATAGTGTTAGTGTAGTAGTACTTAAGTTTTGAAGGACAGTTTGTGTCAGTGACAGGGAGGAGCATTTGAATGGGGATAATTTAAAACAGGGGGACCTCAACGGCTAAAAAAAAAAAATGACCGTTAAACCCGGAGCGGTAGCATTTGGGAATATGGATACTGGATTCCCAGCTCTCACGGGGCTTTTCCACATGGCCTGCGCAAAAGTCCACCGCCATACCGACCACTATTTGGAGCCATTTTGACCATTGTAGCCTCTCTCTCTCTCTCTCTCTCTCTTCAATGCTACACTCCAATCTCTCTCTCTCTCTCTCTTCAATGCTACACTCCAATCTCTCTCTCTCTCTCTCTCTCTCTCTCTCTCTTCAATGCTACACTCCAAGACAAAGCATGATGCAATTTCTCCTACTGGACACTGACCATTAACCGCATTTCTCAATTGTTTTTTTTTAACAAAATTAGAACATTAAGTTTGTTGGATTTGTTGCTAGTAATTGCTTTATGTTTAATTTTATATAATTTAAAAAATTACATTTTCAATTGAAAAACTGTTTTAAGTATAAATTTTTAAATGATTATTATAAAAGTTTATAAACTTATTATTTATAATATTAATTTACGATTGAATGGAAGTATAAAAAAAATTCTGCGAATGCGTTTAAATTAAATTTCTTAATTTTAGTGTACATGAAATAAGAATAGATATTAAATAAGCATAAAATATTTACTTCATTAATAGTATAAAAATTGACAATTTTTTAAGAATTTTGATAATTAATGTTTAAAACACACTTCTTAACATCGCATGTAAGAATATTTACTGACAAATAATATCTTGAGTGTACTTGTAAAAAAGTAAAAAAAATGTTTAATAAAAATATAGTATTCAATGTTTTATAGATTCAAAAAATAATTACACTGGTGCTTATTTTATAAGATAAACAAAAAAAGATTTAAATAAATTATTCTAAATTTATATATAGAAAGAAAGAGAAATGAAACATCAAGTTACTTAAAAAATAATTTTAAAATATTTTTTTATTTTTATTATTTATTTTTTAAAATCTAATTATTAAAATTAATTATACAATATACTTATTAAATTTTAAGAAAATGAATTGTAAAATTAAAAATTAACTCTGTTAAAATTATTCTTAGAATAAGTTGATTATATATATATATATATATATATATATTGTTATAATATTACAATATACGAAAGTTATAAATAAGTTAATTGTTTCTGATAAACTTCTTTCCAGACTGGGAAGGACATGGTGTGGAAAATCATATTTGTATACTGATGATTTTATGTTTCACACAACTTAATTTGGGAAATTAAATAATTTTAAATACCAAACTTATAATTAATAAATATATAAAATTATACTTTTTTTAATGTAAAAATAAAAAATTAATAATTAAAATTTTAAAATGATCAAAATTAAAGCTCAATTTAAAATAGTTTATTTAAAATTTATTTGATTTATCTTATGAGATAACTACTTATATAAGTATAAAGGAAACTTTGTTCAAAATAATTTATATATGTCTATAAGATGTATTTAATTTATTTCAATAATCTCTTCAGCATAGTTTATGAAAATCACTTATAACTTATACAAAAATAGTTTAGCTATATTTTCTATTCAATTATAACACCAACTTATACACAAGTTCTTACATAAAGTATATTTAGGTGTTGTGTAGATTATGTTTTCTATAAAACTAATATAGAATAAGAAAATAAAAGGATAGAGTGAATTGAGTTTTTCCAATAAATTAAAATAAATTTATATACTTCAACTTTTGAAAAAATTAAATGAAATTAAGAGTTTCTATAACATTAACTATAAAGTTTTTTGCTTATAAAAAACTTAATTATTATTATTTTCCTATATTCTTATAAGTATTTTATGAAAAAGTTTATTAAAATAGGATCTTATAGAATAAGATTTTGATTAAGTTGTTTATTTAAATGGATCTTAAAACATATAAGTTGTATGAGTCTTTTTTAAAAATAAGATAATCTTTTTAAGTGATCATTATGTGACTTTAAATTTTAATTATTTATGTATAATTATATATTTTAGATATAGTCTTCTCATTTTCATAATATGAAAATTATTTTCTCATTGGATATAATCCCTAGATAATTGATTAGTGTAATATTTATTTGAAAAATATAATTTTAATATGTTGAGAAATATTATTTATACAATACTATTTTTTATTTTTATCTTTCTTTTACATATCACCTATTACATATAGTAATAAAAGAGAAAGATAGATACAAAAATATTATTGTATGAATAGTTGTAAGTGTAACACATCTCTAGTATATTTTTGTTAAGGTTTCTCTTGATAATATGATTTAAGACAAAACTAAAGATCCAAGTTAATTGAACACATGTTTTTACTTTCTCTAGATTATATGTTTACAATGATAAGTAATCTCCAAAACAAGGATGTTCTTTGTTTGAAATTTCACATTGACTAAAAATGTGTCTAAAATTGTATATATAAATAAGTAATTAGGGAATACTTCTCATCCTTTTAAGATTAGTTTTAATCATAAAAAATACTAATTTTTGTAACTGATATAAATATAAATTTAAATCTTAAGATAATATCAAAATATATAAATATTCAATCTTGCAAACTTCACATTTGATGTTAATCCTTAATTTAAAAATTATGTTAGAATTTCACTGTCAATTAGAGATACAGTCAAAATAGTAAATACATATATAAGTGAGGATAATTAACTTTTACTTTTTAAGTTATTTTTTTTTAAAATTAAGTTAAATTCAAATTTAAACATGTGTGTTATTCAAATTAATTACACAAATATTTAATTTACGTTAAGATTATTGTTTAGTTGATTACATCAGAGTCAATGTTTTCAAAGTTAGGTTTGTTTTCATTTATAGTTAAAATATATATAATGTAAAGTGGAAAGCTTCTTTTCCACCTATAAGTGGATTATTATTTATAGACCAACCAAGTTTTTGAACACGCAATGTTCTTGAAGATGAAGCCATTCCTAATCTGATTCCTTACATTGAAAAGGTACACGGTGAGGAACTGACATGCATGATCTACTTTTACGGTCAAAACACGATAGATACGCAGTGTGTTTCGTAAGTGGTCGATAATAATCGTCCCTAATCACCCACCATAGAAAATAATTTTGCTACTTCACTCCCCAATACAAGACACTAATCAACTTGATCGAATACGACACAATTCTAGACATTCATACGTGTATATGTGGCTGTATTTAATTTGAGTTGTGTGA
Organism: Pachyrhizus erosus; assembly: GCA_026544285.1. NCBI lineage: Eukaryota > Viridiplantae > Streptophyta > Magnoliopsida > Fabales > Fabaceae > Pachyrhizus > Pachyrhizus erosus. The sequence continues at coordinate 5,796 of JAMLFT010003433.1, read as the reverse complement.
TATCATGCAAGCACCAAACTCAACCAAATAGTTAGAAATTTGGCTTTGCCTTTATAATAAAAATGAAAGAACTCTAAACTGAGTCTACAAGACCATGATTGTACGACTTATGGCTGTGAACTAATTATATTTCGAATGCACCAAAGTCAGATATTGTTATCTATTGATTTGGCAAATTGAAAATGTGAACGAAGAAGAAATCAACAAATGCAACAAAAAAACTATGCATGAGCAGTGACTGAGAACACGACCGCTTGCACTTGTGGTTTATTTTCATTAAGAATGGGTGATAATATTATTCGCACGACACTTATGTTTATACTTATCGATTTTTGTTAACACCACTTCTTAATACTACTGTTCTTCTGTCTCCTTTTATTTATCTGTTTATTTAAAACTTCAACACGTACACCAAAAAAACTCCAACACAATAGTAATTAACTATTATCTTTTTAATTATATCTTTATTTTTATCTAAATATTAAAAACTTTAAACACTTATCATAATGAGAAAAAATAATAATAAATGTTATATTAAAAATTTAATAATAATTTAATATAAATAAATATATTAATTATTGTTATAGTCCATGTCAAATTCTAAAATTTGGTCAATTTCAAAGTTTAAGATTATTTTATTTATAGTTGTGTTGTATTTTTTTTCATTGTAAGTGAATTTATATATATGATAACATCATTAATTTACTAAGAAATATATTTTTTAAAATATAAACTAATAGTTTAATTTAATTTTATAAAATTAATTTTAAAGTGAGAATCATTCTTTATTTATATACATTATGTTATTTTTATTAGTAATATGACGAATGATATAATAAATTTAACAATACTTATTAAGATAAGTTTTTTGATATTATCTTAAAATATTAAAGATATGGTAATGTTATTAATTAAGTAAGATTTATTAAAGGTTAATTGATAACGTCATGGATACATTTTATTCGCAAGGATTTATTAATTAGTTTGTGGTGTGATTGATGTTGAGTTAAGTAACAAGTAATTATTTGCTTGAACTAAGTATTCGATTTAAAATTTGGAAGGGTCTAATTATATTCTTTAATTTATGTATGTTTTCTAAATAAACAAATATAAACAAACCAAAACCATCCAACGCCTAGTATTAGATTATTCAAATTTAACTGGTGATTTTCAAGTTTAAATTACAGATATGCAGTTAGATTAAGTATTCTAGGAGAGAATTTGCTAATTATCTTATTTTATTTTTTAATAAATTTTATACTAATACATCTTTAATATAGAAGTGTCAACAAAGCCGTATAATTATAATCGGTAAATATAACATACAATATACGGATATCTTTAAAATTAGGATTTTTTTTTTTACCGGATCTTTGAAATTAGGATAAAAAACATTTTAATTCATTGAAAAAACTTTTATACACATTCACATGGATTAACAATTATGTGTAACTTAACATATGGCCTAATCATTAATCGAAATGTATGATAAATGTTTTAGTTTTGAACAAATTTGATGGCAACGTGCTATTATATGGAGCTTGTTAACTATTTCACCTAAAACTACGGTATATAATGTCAGATATGCACAAGAATATTACTACATTAATTTATTGAAAGTAAAATATAAATATATAAAGAAAAAGAACACTTAAAAGAAACCAAAACAAGTTAAAATTTCTTTGTTGGTAGTAGTATCATTTGAGCTTCTTGTATATCGTCCAAGCATAAATTACGTGGTCGTATTTTGTTGGCGAGTGATGATATTAGCCTGTGAAGTACTGTGGAATTGGTCAATTAGATGGCACCGTCAAGCTGTTAGATACGTGACACGTTAAACCAACTTCAAATTTCACGTCACCATGCCTAATACGACACTGTGTAAATGTTATATACTGTATTGTGGATTTTATTTTATTTTATTTTATTTTGAATTTTTAGGACCACACGTGGAAAATCAATTTAACTAGGGAACTTTGTTGCTCGTGCCATGCCAAGGGCATGGGCACATTTATTAGCCTTTTAACATGACTGTGGTTGGAATTATTTTTTGTGTCAGATGAGATCGAAATGAATTAAAATAAAATAGAATAAAAACTATAAATGATTTCTATAATAGTATTATATTTATTATAATGTATTTTATAAACGCTTATAATAAGTATTGGAAATGTTTTTGTATTAATATATTTTTAATTAAAAGTAGAGTTTTATTTAAGCATACATTAACTTTTAATGTTAATATTTTTCGTGTGAAACTTTAAGTTTGATTAAAAAAGCATGAAAAGTATTTATCATATTACACCTAATTTTTGCCTTTTAAAAATTGAACCTTGATTAATCTACAGTATGATCATTTGTATTTTATTTTAATAGAATTTAATATTAAAAACACATATTGAAAATGTATAATAATTAACTAAATTTAAAAAACTTTCTACATTTGTTTCAAAATCTTTTATAAACTAAAAGGTAAATTCTAAAAAATTATAAAGAAAATTAAATCATAAATTAACTTATAACCCTAAATAGCTATTACATGTGTCCCTAATTGACTACTTCAAAATAATAGAAAAAAATATATATCATAAAAAAAAAATCTAAGTTATATTTGATCTTGACATTTTAACTTCTACTCCTGTTTTGTATATAAATTTCAAACATTAGCTTTATTCTTTATATTTCTTTTCTTCCATTTATATTAGTTACACATGCTTACTTTCTTCATCAATCCAAGAAAAATAATATCGGCTTGATTCATTGTTATATTTTACACATTGATTAAGAAAAGTAAATATTTCAAAAAAATATTTATTATAAGATAATGTTATTAAATATTTTTATTTTTTCTTAATTTAAATAAATATTATTAAAAATTTTAAGATAACAATATTTATTAAATAATAAAACTGAAATAGATACTAAAGGATTCAGTAGATTTTAATTTCTCAACATTCTACATAAGAGATTCTTTAGTTTGCAGCTTGATCACATTGTTTTTAATAAAGTGTTTATTAATGATTCAAATTAACAAAAAATTCAATAAAACGCGAAGATTTTCAATTCTTCAATGTAATAAATTCTACACAAGAGATACTTTTAATTGCATCTTTTTTATTATTTCTTAGCAAGTGTCAAAACACTGGTTGATATAACAGATAACTGAATTTTATGTGACTAAAATTTATTATGGACACAACATATTGAAACCTGTGTTAGTCCTAAACAAATGATGACACACATTATCGTTTTGGTATTGAAATAAAAATAAAATAAAAAATAAAAAGAAGAAAGAAAAAAAAGAAAGATAGATTTTGTACACAGAAGAAAAGGAATATGTCCAGTATCCTCGATTCATATCTATCCGTGCCTGCTACCTTGTAAGTTGTAATCCCATAATAAAGAAGAAATTATAGTATATTCTGAAATGATTATATATTTATGATCTTATTCAATGTTTATGTTTATGTGATATGTATTTTGAATTTTGAATTTATAAAAAATTAATAATATTATGTAAAGATTAATAGGAAGTATTGTAGTATAATATTAGAACTATGCATTTTTTTTTTTCTGGTTTGGTGTGGTCACTTCTTGCAGCCATACTAATGCTCATGTTTAATAAAGTGTTTTGCTTTTAATATATATATATATATCATTGTTTTTCGCAGCTGCGTCATCTAGCAACTTTTCTGAAACAGTTTTTCCATGGTTTAATGCCATCAACTTCAGAATTTCTGCCAACTCTGAAATTTTTCGCTTCGAGATATTGTGCATTAGAAAGTGTGTTTTCTGGAAAGTTTGAGAATCACCAATTGTTAGTTCTTTATGCATTATAAAGGATATTGTTTATGCATCGTCGCATTTTGTTTCACATCAACAGGTTGAAACGTTCACCCGGACCCCAATAAGTGTTTCATCTTCATCAATGCTAAATTAAATTCCCATGGTTATCCACACGTCAATTCATATTTTTATCACTTTATGTTATTTTGTCATATAATATAATACACATACATATACAAATAGAAATTATTTGGCGTGTATTATTAGTATAAAATCAATGAAAATGATTATGCATAATAACGTGTAATGGGATAATAATAATAATAATATAATACTTTACATTGTTAATGCACGTGTTATTTGTTCATACAAATATCACCTCGTTAATATACATTTTGTCATTTTATAAATATGAGAAAAAGGTGATATTGATCGGTGACGGACTCAATTTATGGATAATAAAAGACGATATTCCTTACCTTACATCAGAGAAGTAATATAATAATAAAATGAGAGTAAAACTAAAGATAACTAGCATTTTATTTCTTGCAAATACTTGTCGACAAATATTTTTTTATATAAAATTATTTAATTGTATGATTAAAATTACTTAATCATATTTTTTAATGAATCAAAATAATATGAAAATATAAATAACATATAATTATAACAATAATATTTTAAAGATAATGGATTTTATTAAAATTTAAACAAATAAAATTTAATTTGAATTTAAAAACAGTAACATACTGCTATTAAGTTTGAGTAGGGAAAAAACAAAAACATAATATTCAGCAATAATAATAATAATAATAATAATAATAAATACAATTTAAATTTTAGAAAATTACCATAATTTAAAATAAAATATGATTAATTTGCTTATAAAACATACTCATAATAATGATAAATTAATTTTTTTAAAATTTTAAAATCTTAAAAAATCAATTTCTCTTATTATAAGTTTGTGTGAAAATCACTATACAATTAAGGTATAGAAAGAATAAAAAAAACGAAGTTAATTGAAATAGTGAAATATTACTCTTTCAAATGAGTAGTAAAATTTATAATATAAATATACGTTAAATATTTCTAATGTTATTTTTCAATTAAAATTAAAATTTTACCTAATAAATAACACTTATTTTTAATGATGACTTTCATTATGTAATCAAAATAAAACTCAAATTTTAGTTTTAAAAAATAACAAATAGTATTTCTAAATTTTATCCATACTTAAAACTACTGAGAAAAGTCAGATCGACACATATTTTTTTTATCTAAGAATATTCTCAAACAATAACCAGAGATTATTTTTTTTTACAAGGTGTAGATATCACTAAAATAAGTCTTATACTTTTAATAAAATCTTCTTTATTTAAATAACTAGTAATTAAATCACTGAGATTATGATTTAAGAACCTAATTATTTTTCAAACATCAATAAAAACTATGTTGCACTTTGTCAATTTATTCCATGGGTGCAGCTGCAGGCATAGGCTACACTTACGAGCAATTAGCATCATTACTATATTAAAAGTAGATAAGTTTAGGGTTTCTTTTTTGTTGCCTTAATATTTTTCTGCCTATAAACAGTGGCAAAATCGACATTTTTGTATTACCACATTTATTCAGATGCCAGTTTTTATGTAATGTGGTGAATTTTTTTGTTTACAATGAAGGAAACTTTTACACAGTCATCTACTCGGAACAGAAAGAAAAAAAAATGTATATGATTTTATTTCTCTTATATTTGATGCCATTATCAATTATAAATTAGGGACTCAAAACCTATTATATTGTAAATTTGTTTATTACTTTATAGTGATTTTTTAGTATATATTTTAGACACGATTTTACATTTCAATATAAAAAATATTAAATTAATACTTAAATATTTTATGTTTAAAAAAATTATAAACTTATAAAAATATTATTTTTAATGATATCTAGCTTCAGTTGATAAAAAGAGATTAAATCATTATAAACAAAATGATTATATAAATTAAT
>JAMLFT010003432.1:0-22093 GCA_026544285.1 Pachyrhizus erosus | reverse complement strand
ATTTAATTACTATGAAATATAACAATATATAGATAATTATAATTGATATAAATATAACTGGAGAATTCATTAGATAATTTTTAAAATTAATTTTTTTTAATATTAATTACAAAAATTAATCCTAAAACGTTAATTTTAAGTATAAAATTTTGTCCTTTGTTTTTAATTTTCAAATTGCAGTGTGTACAATTATATATTTAAAAGTATATATTTTTTAATTATATAATTAATTTTTTAATATAAAATATTTATGTTTATAAAATAAATTTTAGATTTAAATTTAAATTATTTTTTACATTAAAATTCATGATTTAATATTTTTCCAACATTTTTTAATATATAATTAACAGTAATTAAAAATTAATATAATTAAATTTCATTATTGATAATTCTAATTAGTTTTAGATATCAATTAATTTTGGATCAATTGCATCAATCATGTCAATCACATAATTGTTTAATTAATAATCAAAATTTTAATTTATTGATTGTTGTTCAATTTAATCATTTAATAAATTATTAAAATAATTATTTACTGACTTAATTTAAACATTGATATTTTGAAATACTTTGAATAAACTAATTTTGAGCAAATTATTTAACAAAAATAAATATAGGATAACTTATAAATTTTATATATTGTAGTCTCATTGTATTTTTATTGATAATTAATTTGTATTTTTATATAAACTTAACACATGGTGCTGATATAAATTTATTTAATAGTTAATGCATAAAAGTCATAGAATTTTTAATCCAACAAAGTTTTAAAGCATCGTTCTTTTGCAAAAAATTATTATTCACAAAGTTGTATTATTTAGCACTATCCAAAAATTGTTGTGCATCATTTTTGCTACTAATACACAAAATCTAATATTTATATATTTGACTATTTTTATATATCAAATTAATAGAATTTTGCCTATGTAAAATAATAAACTCAACAAAATTCGAACAAATAACTTATAAAAAAATATATTTAAATATAATTAAAAATAATTTAAATAATAAAATAGAATATAAATAAAAATAAAAATTATTTTTATTCACTACATTAGATTGCATGTCAACAATAAATTTTAAAACATTAATAATCTAAAATCAATTATCGTCAATATCTAACATAACATTGTCTTTAAAATGTGAAGTATATAAAAATAAAATAAAAACTTTAATTTTCGTATCATGTTCAAAAATAACATTTAAGTTTAGATAAAAAATTTTACTGATTTGATTTGTTTAAATAAAAAAAATCATATTAGACTTTCAAATACTATAATTATTAAAATTTTCAAGACTATTTATACATAATAAAAAAATTGTTAACAATAATATATTTAATAATTAATATAAACAATATTCATTCGTCATCTTACATGTTTAATTTAAAATGAAAAATTTAAGAATTAATTATAACATAATTAAAAAAATATTATGGTGTAATATAAGAAATACATTACATGAAAATTTTAAAAAATAATTTATTAATTTATTCTAAAATAAATAAAAAAATAACAAATTAATATTATATATATATATATATATACTAAATTAAAAATTAAATGAAAAATATCTACATATTGATGGGAGTATAAATACACCTCGAGCCCATGGAGAAAAGAAAAGTAAGAAGAATTACTATATCATAGAGAGATAAAGAAAAATAGATAAAAAGTGAAAAACAATATCATAAACCCTAATACCTTAACTTATTCTTGTATTTCTGGATATATTATAAGGTTACACAGAAAAGGAATGAAATGGAGGAAAACATACAGAGTAGAAAAAAAATGGAATTTATAAATTTTTAGAATGAAATGAAAAAAAAAATGATCTCATCTTATGTAAATTGGACGAGAATAAAAAAAGAAATATTGGATTGATCGATCATACTAGTATCATATTTGTCTCCGTTCAATGATTTTGTTTTTAACAATCCAAATTCATCACATTCCATTTGCTTTCGTTTTTTATTTTTTATTTTATTATCAATCTTGGAAACTTACCTTTTTAATTTGCTCGATCTTGACATTTGTTTCTGAAAATGTGCATTGCTTTCATTCACTTGTAATTATGTAAGTGCACAAATAGCCTCAATTTTATTTTTTTTTTAAAGACACACAAACTCAATTAATAGCCACTTAATGTCTCAAAAGTCGCTTCGAATCATAAATAAAAAATCTTAAATTAGTTGCGTTTGTTAATTAAAAATAAAAAGTGCTTACGGTATCATTTGTTTTATATTATAATTTATTTTTAACTTCTAAAAAAATAATTTATTTTTTTAATTTAATTTAAATATATTATAACGATTTTTAATACTTTCATCCAATAGATTCTTATGTTTTGAGTGATTCGTAATTATTTGATATTATACCATTCCTTATATTTTGCAGCGTATAAAAAATAAACTTTAGACATATTTTTTTTTCATAATTTTGTTATTATTAATTTTTAAATAAATTATGTACAAGTTATCTTTAAATAAACTAGTTTTTTTTCTTCTGAAAATTTACGTTCCCTTCAATCACATTCAAAAACAAAGTACAACTTCAATTAGTAGCCACTAAATGCCTCAAAGGTCATTTCCTTTTATAAAAGAATTTAATTATAATAGATTGATAACATATAAATTTTTTATATTATCATTTAATTATGAATTATTGTGTATAATAAGATATTTGATTTTGTAATAATTATTTAAAAATTATATTTAAGATAATTTTAATTAATAAATGGTGTAACAATTCTTATCAAAATTAAAATAAAATAAATCTTCAATATGAATTACATTTATAACTATTGATTAGAACTTTACTCTTTGTGATTAGAAAAAAATAATGAATAGGATATGAATACACATAAAATCTAAAACAAGGATATGTATATTGGAGGATAAATTTTATTACAACCATCGAGTAAAAATCAATCATTGAAATTGGAGTTATCCATCAATTTTCTCTTTAAGTTATTACTCTCCTTTAAATGACTCCTTAAGTAATTTTAGAAGTATTAAATTTTAAATATTAAAAGAACTTTTAAATTAATTCATATGCTTTATTAAAATACATCCACTTAAGGATTAAAGTGATAGATATTTAATACTTTAAGGATTATTTAAATAATATTATTATTTTAGAAATTCTTTAGGAGAAAAAGTAATACTTTGAGGATGAAATCGATTATTTATTTGATGACATTGTGATGAAATCAAGTACAATAAACTCTAAAATCAGTTACAATTTTTTACGAAAATTATCCATATAATTTTTTACAGGTTTGTGTTTAATCCTGACAAATTGATAAAATAATTAACGTCCAATGAAGAAAAGGTAAAATAAATATTTCAAACATGTATATGACGACTCACTAAAGTGAGGAAATACATTTTGACCATTTTTTATGCATTATATATATACAGTTTTTTATATTATCAAATCAATCATAAAATTATGTTAGATATAACTTGTAGGTTTGTGTTATACGAAGTATTTAAAGATTTATGAAAATTTTAATATTTTAATTACTTTTGATTAAATTTGCTTTATTATTAAAATATTTTTTGAATAAAATATTTATAATTTCTTAAATTTTAAAGTTTTGGTTTGAATAAGATAATTTAATTTTCATTAAAAGAAGAAAGAGTCAGAAGGAGAAAGAGTAGAGAAAAAAGAAGGGGGAGAAAGAAATAAATAAGAGCAGCGAGATAAAAGAGAGAGAAGAGTGAGAAAGAGAAAAAAGAGGATGAGAAAAATAAGAGAGATAGAGAAACTAAGCATAAAAGATTTTAAAATTTTATTTTTATTTAGTATTTAAAATTTTATAATTTTAAAAAATTAAATTTTTTTAATAAGTTATTAAATTTTTAAATAACTATCCAGACAATATGTTAAATTTAATGGTAACGCATTGTTGATATATAAACTTTTATATTGTAAATTAATAAAAAAATAATCATTTGTATAATACTATAAAATATTTTACACTTTTATTAGATAGCCTATTTTATTCAATATATTTTAATACAATGAGTTTTTATTTTTTACATAATTAATTGAATTGCTCACTTTAATTTTCTAATTTTTTAGTCACAACAATATTAATGTAAAATATCTATTATTATTTTTATGATTAATATCATCTTAGAAACTTGATAGTTATCTTTAGTGAGGTGTTTTTTTTAATTATATATTTTTTTATCTATAAAACTTAAATTCAAAACTTTTATGTAGATGAATCAAATCTAATCCACTTTTATCAATAACATATTGATAATTTTTTTTATACATTCTATTAAAATAATTATAATTATTTTGAAAATCAAATTACTGAAACCAATCTAATTAGAAACTAGTTTTGTGACTGGTTGGATAAAAAAAATTAAAATTTCTCAGGAGAAAATTAGTAAAAAAAAACCTGGTCAAATTGATTGAAAACCAGTGTAAAAAACTGGTTTAAGATAATTTTTTTATTTAATCTAAAATATTTTTAAGATAAGTATCAATTATTTTCTCAACTACTATTAATTTTTATCTTATAAAATATATAATTTAGTCATTTATATTTATTTAAGTCTTGATTTCTCATAATTTGATGTTATTTTATTATTTAAAATATTATATAATGTTAAAAATATAAACTTAATTATTATTGATTCAACCGTGATTATATTGTTAAATCTTGAATTAGTATTTTTATTGGTTGAATCGCCAATTCAATTTTAAAAATATTGATAGTTATAGTAAAAATTAATTAGAAAATAAATAAAATTTTAAGATTGTAAGTAGATATTTTAATTTCATCACAATCCTGAATTTACGATTTGTTTTTTTATAAATGCCTTCAATTTTCAGTTTTTGAAATATCTCTAAAAAAAATTCGAGTTTAGATTATTTTAAAATTGATATGCATATTAGTTATCATCTTCAGATTCAAACGTTGATATGTATTTTCAGGGTTTTAAATAACTTAGCTTTACATTTTTTCTCAATCTAAAAAATCTCATATCTTAAATAAAAATATATTTTATTTTGCTTTATTCTTTTATTAAGATAAGAGATGTGATTATATTATTATCTAATAATAACGATAATATTTAATCACTAAATTTAGTATTTGATTTGCATTGAAAAGTATCCCTCTAATGTGAGCGAAATTGATTTTCCTCTTGCGTTGTGTCTATCTGGGTTTGATTGATTATTGACTTGTGCCAGTGCCTAATTAGTGGGTGATTGTTTTGTGGTTGAAGAACAAACACAAAGAAAATGGAGAAGTACGAGGTAGTGAATGAGGACATAGGCTTTGGGAGATTTGCGCTGGTAAGGCTTATGCGTCACAAACATACCAAACACTTCGTTGCCGTCAAATACATTCCACGCGACAACAGGGTACGTTGCTACTTTTCCATTTGTATTTTCTTTTCCCAATTAGGGGATCAAATTTTTAACAATCAAATTTACTTCTATACACTCAAATTCACAATAAAACTTCGTAATGATTTCACATTTTATTTCTTTAATTAAAGTTTCAAGTCTGATTCTTAATTAAAACATGAAATTCCAATTAAAGATATTATTTTATTTTTGTATGGATGAGAATTAATTGAATCTCAAATATTTTTTTTTTACATACCTTTTAGTCATATAATCTTTTTTCATATTTTAGATTATAATTTTTTTTAATTCTTTACTCTTTTAATTAAATTTTTTCAATATTTTTCTATTAATGTATTTTACACATTACTTTCGCGACCAATTAAAAGCTTTTTCTATTAACTTACTCAACCTAGTAGTAGAGAGATTCGAGTAGTTTACATTAAGTGTGTAGTTGTAATTTAATGTTTCCCACCCACCATTGTACTTCAAAACTATTTCAACATTCTATTTCCCCTCCTCAATATATTATTTACGGTCCCTATTTCTAAATTTCTAAATTAAATTTTAATATTTTTAAAATAGTTATCATAAATCTATTTTTATAAAAACTTTTATCGTTTATAATATACAGATTAAAATACTAATTTTTTAAGATTTTCTTGCGTTTCCGTTTGATGAATTTATGACTTAACCATAGTTTTAGTTTTTCTAGTTTTTTTTTTTTTCAAACTAATTTATGCTTACCAGTTTCATTTTGATGGTAATGAGTTATTCTCACTTTTTTCCACGAGTATGAAATAACGAAACGATGATAAACAAATATGCATGGAAATAAGTTTTACTTTATGTATAGAAAAAGTTTTGTTCGGAAATAACATTATAAAACTTGAAACAATTATGAAAGTATTTTGCAATCACCTCAACATTACATTCCTCAGAATAGAAAAACATAAGTTCAAACAAAGATTTGATCATTTTAAATCGAAGAGATGTAATTTAAAAAATAATATATTTATAAATTCATTAAAAATAACAACTGAAATTTCAATTAACTTTTATTTCATTACATATACTTAATTTTATCATAATTTAATTTTTAATTTTTTAATCAACAACTATTATTTTTTTTTTTATATATATATATACATAGGAAAGTAGTGCTTATCTGTAGTATATATAAATCTCCTGCAACTTTTCGCTGTATCAAATGTGAAATCACACTACAGTAATGCTGTTTTTTTTAAGCTACAAAAATATTATATAAAACAATATAATCACACTTTAATATAAAAAATTAATTGTTGTAATGACAAAAGGTAATAAGACTCTGGTGTGTAGGATAATAATTTTTCGGTTGATTTATATAACGGTGAAATTATATGGTTTGTACTAGACACTGCTGAATCACTAATATTATAACAACATTTAGTTTATTTGATATGTTAATTATAATGTTATAAAAAATAAGAAAATAATATTATAATTATTCTTATAGTATAAATGTTAAAATGTTTTTGTTCTTATCATGTAATAAAATAGAAAAATAATAAAATACAACGCTAAAAAATCATAATAATAAAATAATTTTTATAATCATTAAAAAATTACAAGAGAATTTATATAAATCAGAGAAATAATTATAAAAAATAAAAATTAATAATCATAAAGCATAAATAAAATAATATTATAAAATAAAAACAATAGCCAAATAATATTTTAAATTTTGTAATATTAAATAAGCTTTTTTTAACACAATATGTTTTTTTATTTTTGAAAAACTTATTTCCTATACAATAAGTCTTTAAAGTTTAAAAGATAAAATTGATGTAAAATAAATGTTTAAAAATTAAGTGATTAATATAATCTTTTTCTAAATAATTTACAATATTTATTCTTTTGTTTGTATAAAGTATTTTTGCGCTATAGTATTTTTGTTTTTTTAAGCTCTTCATTTATATTTTCCATTATATATATACAATTTTATTTATTTATATTATTGTTCTATAATTTATATTATTATGTTGATAGAGATCTATCTTATAAAAATAATTTTTTTTATATAAAAATAAAATTGATTAATCTCAACTGTTAAGTTAAATTAAAAGGTATATTGAACTTAACCTACATTAAAATACTTATAATTTCATTAAACTTTTACATTATTATCAAAATTTTAAAAGATTCATTAAATAAAATTAAAATTTTAAAATAATTAAATTATCACATCTTAAAATATTTGAATTATCATGTGACTCTTCTTCAAATTTATTGTTAACACATAAGAAAATTATTCTCTAAAAATACACTAAAATATTATAATTTGTTCTGTGTTTTTCTTGTATTTTACTGGTTTATTATGTGATTTATTTATTTTAATCATATATTGATGTTAATTTATAATATTAATAATGTGTTTTTACCATTTTTCTAGTTGTTTTTTTAAATTTTATTGTTTTTATTTTCTATTTTTAATTTTAATTCCTTTTTATCTTTAAATTTTGATACATAATTAAATTATATGGTCAATAAGTTTTTGTTGATATAAATGAAGTGATAGAGTAGAAAAAATTATCGTAAGATTGTCATTAATTTTATTTCATAAGGAAAAAAACATTTCCCCACTCTCGAGGCTTCCTTCAAACAAAGTAACAAATACCCTTTCACTTTAATATTTAATTAAGTACAAGAGGTTGAGGACATTTATTTTATTATTGTTTTTTTAAAAGCAAACTTAATACTTTTTGCAGAGTACTGAGAGGGTGGCAAGGGAAATCATAAACCATAGATCTCTTCGTCATCCGAATATTGTTCGGTTCAAGGAGGTATGGTTTGTTCTTTTACTTTTTTTTCGTTGACAGTATTTGTTTGGCTTCTATTGGGTGGGACTATAATTAATATAAGTGAAGAGTAAAATATGGAATAAGTTGAAATTTTAAAATATCAACAATGCAAAAAATTAGAAATAATTGTTATATATTGAATATGTTAAATAACGCCTTTAACCACTCGTTGTTAATATAGAATTTGAACTTTGCAGGTGGCTTTGACTCCAACACATCTTGCAATAGTCATGGAATATGCAGCGGGTGGAGAACTGTATAACCGAGTTTGCAGAGGAAGAATGCGTGAAGACGAGGTATATATGCTTTCTCACTCTTTCTAGGGAGTGACTTTTTTTTTTTTTTTTTTTTAATTAATTTATTAATATAAACGATTTTGCTTAAGAAGTTAATGGATAGACAATTATCATTAAAAGTTATTTTATTAATCATTATCTTAAAAGTTATGGTTAAATTGTTTAAGGACAATGATTAACAAAACTGCAATACAAATAATTGTGGAGTAAAAAATGCTAAACATTCTTAGACGAATTAATATAAAATAATTAGAGTATCCGAAAAATTGAGTTTAATGAATATGTTTTGTCAGTGATTGATTAATTAGATAATTTCAATTTGAAAGCTTGTGTGGTACCATTTCTCTTCTATACAAGTATAATATAATAAATAAATTCCAGTGTTCACAAATCATGGCCACTGTTCTTAACAAAATGTTTAAGCAATTTGTTTCTAATTCTTTCTGTGACTTCTAAATATTTCAGGCTCGATATTTCTTCCAGCAGTTGATTTCAGGAGTCAGTTATTGTCATAATATGGTAAATGAAATATATATCACTCTGAATGGATTGTTTTTTTTCATTTGTCTTGGTAGTAATATATGATTTTCGCCTTCTTTTTTTAGGAAATATGTCATCGAGACTTGAAGTTAGAGAATATATTATTGGATGGAAGCCCTGCTGATCGTCTTAAAATTTGTGATTTCGGCTATTCTAAGGTTCAATTATGATGAAATTCATATATACCAATCTCGAATGCTTTAAACAAATAACCAATTAAATGCACATTATTTTTCTGCTTCTTAGTTCTGATAAGCTTTACTTTTTTAGTCATATCTACTTGATTCGAGGACTGACTCAATGATAGGAACTCCAGCCTATATTGCACCAGAGATCCTTTCCGGGAAAGATTATGATGGAAAGGTAATATTACAGTTCTAACTATAGATCATGAAAAAGAATAAAAGATTCATGTTATCATAGACTGGTTCAATTGTTCAGAAGTCACTAAGCACACAGTGACATTTCTTTGTTAGAGTGAGATACAAAATGACATATTTCAATGGCTATGAAGAACTTAAAATGCCTTAGAGTTAATTCTGACTTTATGAGTTTCGTCTGTATTGTATGCTAGTTCTGTTCATTTTTTGGCTGATGCCTTTCTGTTTTGTACCTGTTCAGTTGGCAGATGTATGGTCCTGTGGAGTAATACTTTATACAATGCTGGTGGGAGCATTGCCATTCGAGGACAAAGAGGATAAGCAAAATCTCCGGAAAACCATACAGGTAATTTGCTTTATTTTTTTAATTTAATTTCTATGAATTATCAGTGTAAAAGTCTTTATACTGTCCATCAATTATAAATTATTATACGACTTGACTCTTTGACCTAGTTATTATAAAATCAACAAATTTGTAATTAAAAAATAATGTAAAATCTGTAATGAGTCTAATTTATTTACATTGATAATAGACATTTATGTCTATTCTTGCTGACTCCGTATGTATATTTTTGCTATACAGCGAGTTATGGCTGTTCAATACAAGTTCCCCGACAAAGTTTGCATATCCCAAGACAGTAAAAATCTGATATCCCGCATATTTGTGGCAAATCCAGCGATGGTATGTATATGAACATTGTTATTTAATTATTTTATGAGGGGAACATTGGTGTATGTTGTATAACTCTGCTTTATAATTATGATGCAGAGAATCACTATAAATAAAATCAAGTCACATCCATGGTTTTTAAAGATCTTGCCTAAGGAATTGGGAGAAAAGGCTCAAGATGTCTTCTCCAATGAAGAAAATACAAAATCTCCTCTTCAAAGTATAGAAGAGATCATGAACATTGTCAACGAGGCCAAAACTACAACTTCAGCTTCCAGTCCAAATCTATAGGAGGGTTTGGTTGGAAAATAGAAGAAGAAATAATGCTGAAATCATGTATGAAAAGAGAAGCACAAACCGTTCATTTTTGTGGATAATAAATTAGATTTTTGGTTCACTTTTTTCCCTAACTTAAGGCGAATGTTTTGCCTGTATCTATGTATAAAATCTAGTTTTATGACATAAAGTTGAACTGTACATTATTGTTGATATGGTACAAGGTTTGTAGCTGTGATTTATGAGTATGAGGTCTTCAAAGCAATGGGTTATGATATGAAATAAATAACAGACAATGGAAGTGAGCTGTGATCTTTGTGCTCACCACATCACCTGTCTCTATCTTTAGGCAGGGATTTAGGGTCAGGTTGCTACATCTACATTAATTTGTTCTTTTCTCGGTTTCTGATTTCTTTGGGAGAACTAAATATTTTATAGTGGTCGAATTAATTACTAGTTGTTGATGCAAGTTTTATGATTGTTCTCTTACCTTTTTATAATGAAATATAAGTTTGGATTCATCAAAGAAATAGATTAAGTTTCAATTCAAGAAAGAAAATTAACTACTTTTTCTTCTTGCTCTAAATCGAAAAATATGAGATGAAAGAACTTTTTTTTCTTCTATTTTATCACAAAATCTTCGAATAATAAAATAATAATTTAATTGTATTACATGGTGCATTATATTATCTCATTTTCTTCTATTTCATTTGGTTTCAGTTCAGACTGAACATAAAATGTTCCCAAAAATCAACGTGATCCGAGTGTACCTACCTTATTTTAAATGGTTTGCAACAAAATCTACAGTCTGACCTTGTTTTTTGTCCTCTGAATTCATTCTCAGATTCATGCATATTTCTCCATGTTAGACAGCATTGCTAGTCTAACTATAATAAGTGTTCATCATTCTTACCATATATCAACGTAATTTAGTCACACGTTAATTTTATTTTTTTAGGAAGCCGTAATTTAATTTGTAATTACACGGTCAAGATTAATCTCAATTCACGGAAAGAAATAAAAGGGAAACATAAAAAAACACAAGGGAGGTGGTGGTACACTCTGTTAGGACATCTGAAACGTCAACTTCCTTTGGCACATACAACGTATTTTCACGAAAAGTGATAACCAATCCTACTAATTTTACGACGCAAATGAAGCACTTTTTACACATTTTCAATGGAGCCACGAACGTGACTTTGATAGTGACCCATAGTGATAAAGACAAGCGTATTATTTACAAATGAATCTTGGACTCGACATTAAGGGGATTATGCTTGGATCTCTGTGATAACTGATAAGAGAATATGTCATATCTATTCTTTCATGTTTAATATTTGTTTTTGTTATCTTTGACCCAAGGTTCTTTTTCGTCGTTTATGCAATTTTTTTTTTTAAATTCGAATTTCTGAACATACAATTCACTGTGATCATGAGAGTTCTTTTTACTTCATGCAAGTAATAATTAGGAAAAGATGAATTATAATCTAACAAAATCTTTGCCTGCTAACTGCTGAGGTATAGATAGCTAGGATTTGACATCAGATCATTATGTTCATTGCAAGACACTACATTAATTATGCTATTTGACGCACTCAAACGAAAGCCTAGTTAATTAATATCCTAACCTTGAGGCTAAAGTGCTAAACTATCTTCATTCGTTGTTGATTTTAAAAAAAAGTTGAGTTACTTTTCTGTTTCGATTTTCCAGCATTACATTATTAATGTTTGATTAAGAGAAAAAAAAATCCTTTAAAAAGAGGAGGTTATTAAATGTGGGATAGTTATAAAAAAAATAACTAAATGAATATACTTACAACGTAAAAGTTTTTCACAATGTCATTTAGTGCATGTTGGTTACTACTGGATTGTCATTCAATGCACTTTTGGAGAAACATCCTCTTTATTCTTTCTATGTTGAAGTGTATTGGAATTCTGACTATCTAGGTTTTAATGAGAATCTAAATATATTCTTAATTATTAAATGTTATACGTTATAAGATTATTAACTTTTATAATTATTATTTGAAAGTCATATTAGATATTTTCTAAATGATTGATAGTGTAACATACACTTGTCATTAGTATCATAAAAATCATCCAATCACTGTTTTACTTAGTCATTTGTTGATTGTGAGTGCACTTTATACGTATAGATCCACACACCCTTTGTTTCAAAATTTTAGTGATTTTTGTCCGTGCAAAAAGTAATGGCGGTACAAGGATAATATATTAAAATTAAACTCTACAAACTATCTTAACAATAAATAAGAAGTTAAAAAAAATTATAATAATTTTATAATTTATCATATGCATACAATATTAAAACTTGATCAATTTTTTTTGAAAAATTATAATAACCTATTTATTCTTTTAATTATATCACCTATTATATTTATCATTTTTTTTATCTTTTCTTTTTTCTCTTCTTATCTCTCCTCTAATATCCAAATCCATCCCATTTTAAAATAAATGTTAATAAGAAGTGTTCATAATAACTGATTATAAAAAGTTTAGTCATAACCAAAATTAACTGATTATAATATAATCAATTAATTATAAATTGTTATTAAATGTAATCACACATGATAAGTGATTATTATAATTAAATTATATAAAAACTGATTAAATATTCAATTATGTATAAAAAATTAGTTATATAATAAGATATAATTAAGGTTGGCTATATAACTAATTATATATTTTAAATTAATAATTTAGTTTTGGCTTTGAATAAATAATTGTGATCTTTAAAATTAATTTTAATTAAAATGACATAATTGTTAATACGTAATATTAATTATAATAATATGATAAATATAAATAAATTACTTTTACTTTTAAAATTAATTATAAATATATATCAAATTATATAATTGATTTTTTATAATAATTATAATGTAATAATAATAATGATTTGATATATTAATTATTAAATAACTATAATTAATTTATTCAAATAATTTAACCATAATCTTAACATTAATCAGAAGTCATTCTTTTTTGATTAAGATGTCTGGATTTTTTTTTTTCTCTAAAGCAAACTTGCACTTTAAAAAAGGTAAATCTAGAGAAGAAATTCCTTTCATTCCCCAACCACTCAATAATCTATCCCAACATGATAAATACATATGAAAACTAGATTTCTCCTGCCGTTACCTTATTAAATTAAATTAGCACTAAGCCATCCTTACTTTAAAGTAAGGAAATTAATTGAGAAATAAAAAATTAGATATTAAAAAAGAAGGTGAAAAGAGATTGCCAAACAAAGTGAAAGAAAGTTTGCTATTTGATTAAAATATGAATTTGTTCTCTAAGGTTCTCCCTTTGTCCAGTAAGCAGGCAGCACAATCCTATTTTCTATGTTATAAATCATTATCATATCTACTTTCTTCCTTTCCCAGACAGTCAATTTAACTTTAACAGAGGAATATCTGTTCTTGTTGTTGAGTTATCAACCACCCTTGGAACAAGAGAGCTTTAATTGAAAGGTAGATTTCACGTAGTATATTTTTAGGCTTTATAGGAGTGTCATTCTTGGAGAAAGTTTTTCGCTTTCTGTCTTAACCATGTCAGATACCGTTAGTCTTTGCATAAATACTATAATATTTTTCCTATACATTTTGTTTCTCTTCTTTACAACTAAAACCATCCATATATTTAAAGACAATAATACAGTATAGCAACATACACATTTGAGTCATAAACTTTAAAAATGAAATCTAACATAAGTTTCTTTATCCTGCAGAAGAGCATATAAATTCCGATAATTTGATTTTACAAGTAAGGAGTGAATGACTTTAGTCCATGAACCTGCGGTTCACTGTAGTTTATTGGTCCAAAATTTTCTTACATTTTATTGATAAATCTGTATCCTATAATATTTTGGCATTAGTTATGTCAGAGTCAAAGACTCATTCTCTGCCTTAAGATTTTAAATTAAACATAATATCAAATTTGTTTCTATAGGTAATTTGTAACTCATTAATAAAAAATGTTGTATCTCATTATTTTTTGGCCACATTTATTTTATATCTAATATAAATTGCAAATGAAACTGTTCAATACATTGACAATATTACAGGATATAAAAATTTTATTCAATATGGAGATATTGAGTGAAAATTCTCACACAAAGATAGTAGAAACATATTGATCCTTGGTTATCCTTGACAAATGATTCTGTTTGACTCCATTGAAAAAGCATCATTTTATTTTTATTAAATATCATCTCTTCTTTTGAATTTTATTTTATTTTCTTTTATTTCTTTTCCATGTACCCAATACAGGAAAAGAATACTGCTCTTTTGTATAGAAAGACGTTTCTCTTACTTGAAGGCATTGGCATCTTAAAATTCTGGTTTCTCATCTCTGACACGAGTGTTGTAGCTTTACTCCAAAGCAAGAATCACATTCTCTTCTTTTGCCAAAAAATTTCTTTTCTTGGATTTTCATTGGAAAAGCTTCTTCAAGACCTCAAACGAAAGCACCTTGTAAATCAATTGACTATCAACTCAGCAAATAAAAAAAAGGAAGACCAGAAACAATTTATGACATTGCTTCCATTTTTCAACATAATTTTTCCTTTTTTATTTTCCCTTAAGTAGCTCCATTTTGCTCTCAAGTATTTTTCCACCTTTGCTATTGCTTCACTAAACCAAATTATGTATATCTACTTATGACTACACATATCCAAAAGCTTCTTCCTTCCTTCTACAATTTCATCAAAGAAATCATCAAGTTGCCCTGTTATAGTCTCAGCCCCACATCTCAACAATCCAAAGCAATGTTTCAAGTTGTCAACTTTTGCTTGGATCTCATATTGTGCATCATAACCCACCATTCTCTCCAACACCACTTTTAGTTCCTCCAGGGAAATCTTTGCTTGTTGGAATTCAAGAAGCAGAATCCCTGGCTGGCCATTATTCTGGTCAATCTCCTGTGCAACTTTCTGCTGCAATCTTGTCATAGAAACCACAAAACCTGATCCAAAAACCATGTGCCCTTCATACCCTTGTTGGTCAAAGCATGAGGAAGACCAACAATATGCAATCCCACATAGTAAAATCATCAAAAGCAAGGAACTAACACTCTTCATTGCACAAAGAACACCTCGGAAGCCATTGAACTCGTTTAACTTTGATTCCGTACACATGTTCTGATATAGACATTGTGACAATGTCTGAATTCTTGTTTCCATCAAGTTTTTATTCTCCTCTACCAATCCTAGACTCTCCCTTTGACAAATATTTATGGCCCTAACAACCTGAAATATATGTGTGATAGAAGAATTTAGTGCATGTTTGGAAATTCATAAAAGCAAAGAATCACGTCTATTTAGCCTAATACAAGCTAGAACCATTAGCTTCTAATTAAATAAGAAAAATTACATTTAAAATGTGAAATCAAACATGCTATTAGATTAGTTAATTAAATAAAATTGATTTAGTTTTGTGAAACACTAAGCTTTTGACTAAAAGTTTGGAACAGAATTTGAGGTGTGCATATACCAACCTGATGTGAAAGCTCTGGAGTCAAATGATGGTAGCCATCCACTGAGGAAGCTATATTGGAGCCAGTTGAGGAATAGTTCTCTATTCCAGAAATGGCTGATTTGAGGACATGACAGATATCCCAAAGCCTTGAGCTTTCATCCATGTATTCATCCAGCCATTTGCCTCCAACTGGCAAGCAAAGTCTTTGGACCAAAATGGTTAACTGGGAATGGAAGGATTGGAGGGATGTGAGGACCTCTGAAATGAATTGGATTGACATGAAGTCATGAGAGAGGAAGGATTGGTGAAGCTCATTGAGTCCTTGAGTGAGGAAGTTGTAGAAGCCATTGACAGAAGAGTTTGTGCATGAAGAACTACTCATCATGAAATGCTGGAGAGAAAAAAATGAAGTGTGGTTGAATGGAAGTTGATGGAGATTGATAGATTTATATAATTGAAAGATTAAGTTGAAAAGATATGAAGCAATCAAGGAAGTGGGTAGCTTAGAGGTTTCTAACTTTGGTGAAAGTTACTGTTGGGTGCAATTATGACGGTTTCCTATAGAGTGGAGACGATGATTAAGAATCTGCTGTTATTACTTTTTATTCATATTGAACAAATGTTAAGAGAGAGAAAGAAAAAATAAAAAGAAACTAGTTTTAAGAATATATGGTACTGTAGATCATACCTAGAGCATTAAAAAAATATGCATTATAGCTATACAAATAGTTTCCCCCAATTTATCGTACACAATGCCTTGTCTTCTTTGATTCCATCGAGGTTTCAGTATGAGGTTGTATTGTGCTACTTTGATATTAAAGTTTGACTACTTTGACTAAGATTCTGCTTCTCATTCTACTGCTTTGATTTGGCTCCCTGTTTGCATTTAAGTGCTTCCCTTTGGTTATTTTTCTATTCTCCCTTTCTTTCCTGCCAATGTTTTAACCTCTTCTACATGAGCACACTGCAACTTTTGGTTTTGGTATTCTTAAAAAAAGTGGCACATAGTTCGTTTTGGTTTTTATGAAAAGAGAAATAAATGATAGGGTTCTGTGCGATGACAGTAATTTGCACATAACAATGGACATAGGAGATTCTTCTTACTCCTTTAGCAACCAAAATATTATTCTAAACATTAAATTAAAGAAAAATGATGGATGTATAAAAAAAATAGGTGTATACGCAAAAAGAAGAGAAGGATAGAGAAATTTTTTTTATGATAAATAATGGAATAAAGAACTAATTAAGATTCTAAATTTATAATTTGTTGTCTTTTTAAGAATATTTTTTAATTTTTTTATGTTTATGAAAACAATTTTCTACTTTTAATTTTAGTCTTTAATTTGAAGACTTAAGAGATAATAATAAATACAAGTTTGAGGATTAAAATAAGAAAAAAAAGATATTTTTTAAAACTTAATTGAAATTTTAACAAAATTTAGAAACTTTTTTTTTGATTTTACAGATTAAATGACAACAAAATATAAATTCAGAAATTAAATTGATTATTTACACGTAAATCACGTGATACAAAATGAAGAGATATTAAAAAAATGAAATGGAATTAAAATGAAATGGAAAATGAGTTTATGTAAATAATAATCCTAAATTAGACCACCTATATTGTTATCTAAGAAAATAAATAATATAACTTTATTTGTACAAAATATCTATTTATATGGTTGAATTCAATGTCAATGTTGGAAGGAATGTCATGAGTTGGACAACAATGCTGAACTATGGTTGAGTTGAACTATAGTTCGGCCTTATTAGACCAACATACAGATGAATCTTATTATGCTAAGAGTAAGGTTTGAAAAAATAACATGCCATTGCTATTTGCAATGTTAAGATTTTTTTAGTCTTTCTGATTGCATTGTGGTTGCAATTTTAGTCACATTGATCCACCACATTTTTTTTTTTTTTTATAATTTCGTAGAATATCAAGGCTTGTAACAAAAAATTGTAATTACAACTTTAAATCTTTGATTGATAATAAATCCTAATTCAAACTTAAATAATAACATATAAATTAAAATTGGAAAACATGTTAGTGTTAACATGTTAACCACTTAATTAACATTTTTTTCATTTTAGTCTTTTATCATTGATGAGATATTTCAATTTTATCCTTTATTTCTTTTGTAAATAATGGCTTCTGTAATTTATCTTTTTTCCCCTTAACATGTTTGTTACATTTCTTTAAGAGTTCTTATAACATATATTTTGTTTGGGGGTATATGTAGATGAAAGGGAGGTAAATAAAAAGAAAAAAACAATAAAGAAAAAAGTAATAAATATGATAAATTCTGTGATGAAAAAGAAAATAAAAATAAAGAAAAAATATGGTGGAAAAAAATAAAAGAAAAAAGGAATGTATAAATATAATTATTGTTTTCTCCAGTATAGTGCTCAGTTGCTTGATTCAACGAATATTTGCAGTTTGATTTTTTTTTTACTAGAATTTAAAATTAATGAACGTCAATGATATAAATGGTCAACAATCATCTTCATTTTTCTCTTCCCCCTTCTTTTGGAAGTGAAAATCAAATGGCTTTAATAATAAAATTTAATAAGAAAAAACTGTATCTATTATTATATATCATAATAAGAATTCAATTTTATAAAGAGATATTGACATGAGTTTTGAAAATATTATTGTTCTATTTTTATTATTTATATTAATTGAATGAAAGATTAATTAACATGTTGAATTAAGTTATTATTTATACTGTTGGAAAAAAAAATTAGGTTCCTGCACGTTGTATAATAAATTAAAAATAATAAAATCATATTGTTAAAACACCATTCAAATAATTTTTTTTTTTAAATTTTACCAAGCCCAATTTAAGAACTCGTGATTATCTTCTTTCCTGTTTTATATAAAACAAAGTCCAAGTACATTCACTTTTTATCAATCCCCTACTTTCCCCATGATGTTTCCGTTTCTCACCTTATTGTGTTTTTCATCAGGGTGATAGCAAAACTTTTTTTAATACTATTTCCCTTTTAATACACTCTTTTATTATTTTTTAAAATTTATTACAAATTATAAACTAATAAATCAGAAACATTAAATAAGAACTGAAACTTATAAAAATAAGATGATTTTTAATAAATTTAAGTAATTCATAAATAGAGTATTAACTCTTTTTTATAAACTAAAAAATTTAATTATGTGTCAGGTTCAGGTTGACATAATTATATAATGATCCAGAATCATATAATAATTTACAGTTTAAAAGAAAATATTATAAAATGTATTGTTGACATCTCTCTCTTGTTTTTCTTTTGGTTTGTAGCACCCATCTTCTACTTAAGCAACCAATAAATATTCTTCATGCTTATTATTTCTTCCTTTAATTTAAGAGTTCACTTTCACATTTATACATTTGCTGCATAAAACACCAGCAACAAAATCACATTCATATAGGTTTCTTCTTTCACTATTGTATCTGTTTGGAAGTCAATATGAAATGGAACCAACAAGTAATTAGATGTGCTCATATTGTAGAACACTGCTACCCCAGCACCACTGTGAGCTTTGGATTAAAATGAAGTTCCTCATTTGAATTTTTTTTTTTTATAAATAAATTATGATTTTTTTTTTAATTATCAATTTTACTAGTTCTTGATTGGTTCATCCAGATTTTAACGGATTCTTTGAAGCTCTAGTGTTGTAGATTTTCTAGACCCATCAACTGACCAAATTCATGGAATGGTTCCATCAGTCTGATTCTGTTTTAAATCTATCATTATAATATATCATTTTGTAAAGAAGAATCAGAAGGATTATATCAACTATGATCCTCAAATTAAACTCAAAATCTTTACGGCTTTTTTTTATCCTTTTCATATTCTCTACAAACAATAGTCATCTACTAATAAAAAAATATTAATATTTTCCATTGATATAATTTTTGTTTAATTAAAACTAAATTGTCAATGAACATAATAAATTTTTATATGCCACAGTATTATTTTATATTCAGTGAAAACATGGACAAAATATATCATCAGTTACGAATACCGACAATGCCTAAGTCAGGCCCTAAAAGAGGGATGAGACCTCAATTGGAAGACTGCATATATACCACAGTATAATACAACTATACACCCACAATGTATATATTTATATTTTATTTTTTGGTAAATAAATATTATATTAATGGAGGCAAGCTTAATAACTTTTTATTTTGTTGATATATGTAATATTTTTGTAATGGCTATTATGTTCGCATTATGTTCTTGCTATTGACTTTCGCACTTTCAATAACAAGGTTGACTTCAATTTTTCTGATTTTTTGTTGTGCAGATTTATTTTCACCAAATCATTGCACACATTAAGAATAGCCATTTGAATGGCTCAGTTTTAATGAAAGGACAATGCACCAAAGCAAAATCAAACTAATCTATCTGAAAGGACAACACTTATATAAATCGCTTTTTCTCACAGTTTAGCTGATTTTAAGGGTGCAGGAAACCATATCAAATATTCATAGATATTGGTCCAGTATTAAGAAAAATTCCCTCACTTATAATCTCTTTTTCGTTGAGAGTATTCAAGTACATTAGTGACGTTATTTCTGAAATTGACTCGTCATCGTCCTAGGTGTGTGGCTAGTTCTACGTATAATTGATTCGATTTGACACATAAATTAAGACCATATTCATTTTATTTAGATGATCTATAACAACATTCATATGTGGATTTGTTTTTGTTGGTGTCCACACAATTGAATTGTCTAGATCTTATATATTATTTCTTTGACATTGTGAGGTCTCTTGCTAAGTATTTCTTATTCTTGTAATTGTCATTTTCCATAGTTCATGCGCACACACATCATATACCCCAAATTGCAAAATTATATGCACACGTTTTCGATAGTAAGAAACCGTTTTTATGTAAAAGTGAGAATGATAAATATTTACCATTAAATTTTATTACAAATTATCAAGATCAAAATATACAAATTACACTTTTTTTTTTAAAGTCATGGTTTTCTTTTTTTTTTTACTTATCACATTATATTAAATCTTAAGTATGATTATATAATATAAATTTACTCTTCTCTCATTTATATAAACAAAATTTTCTCACTAGAAATGTTTTTATATAGTCAACGTACATTTATATTTTTAAAAAGTATACATTATACTAAATTTATATAATTAAGTACCAGACAATTTTTAAGGGATATTAATATTTGTAGATTTGATCAATTCAATAAAAACTTTTAAAGTACTGATTAAAATAATAATATTTAATATGTACAATGATTTATTGAAGTTTTTTTTTAAGAGAAATATTTATTAGAGTAAGTTGAAAAAGTTGCTTTTTATACTATGAATACACAAGAGTCAATTCAGGATATTCTTGAAGAGATTATATTGTTTCACTATGAATGCTACAGATATACTGGGTCTGTTTTCATCTCATACGTAATTTTTTTATAAATAAAATTATGAATTCAAATTAAAGAATTTAAAACAGTGTGAAAAAAAAATATAAAAAGGAATGAGTGATTAAATAGTAGACTTAAAAATCGTTTTTGTAGGAAAAAAAAATGTACAAATTAAGTCCCCGAGCACGAGATTGAGCATGAATGAAAAAATAATTTGAAAGGATTATGACATCTAGACAGATACACAGAAAGGAAAATTTTTAGTGCCCAAGCATAGATTATGGAAGCTAATTATTAGACAATAGTTACCTAAAAACAAAATAGTACAAGTTACATTTTGAAACAAGGTTAATGTAGAAGTTCACTTTATTATCCAATATCTAGTCTTATTACTTAATGTGTTTGACAGTACATAAAATGTTAAATTCATTAAATAATATAAATAATACAATAGCATATTATTAAATGATAATGTGAAACATTTTCATCGATCTTCAAATCAAATTATTATACAATTCTAGATAACATCACGTGACATGATTATATGATAATAATTGACTGGATAAGAGAAGTTGACAAAATTTTGTAGATACATATATATAAATCAATGTTTTAAAATCAAACTGAGAATTGGATTGGTAATGATATTAATTTAAGATTTGATAATTTAACGGTAGTTGCACTGAGATTAAATTGATATTAAAAAAATAATAAAATAATTTATAAATTAATATTAAATAAATATAAAGTTTAATGGTGATACATTGATAATATAAAATTATTTTATATAATTATTTAATTATAAATAATTATTAA
>JAMLFT010003431.1:0-22095 GCA_026544285.1 Pachyrhizus erosus | reverse complement strand
TTTTTAGGTCTATATAAAATAAAATATTTTTTATGTTAATCTTTTAATTTTTTTAATCTTTAGATTTTTTTTATTTTAATCTTAACTACCAAATAATAAAATTAAATTAGTCATTACATTAGCAATTCATTAATTTAATATATTATAAAAATTTAATATGATAATTATATATATGTTCAACGTCATCATTTTTTTAAAAAAAAAATTTAAAAATATAATTTATAAAAAAAATTATACATAATTATGAAATTGTTTCATAGTGTATGTGATAAGTCAATAAATGTCAATATTATTGTTAAACTTAATCATAAAAAAATAAATTAAAATATTAAAATAAAAATATTTAAATAAATTAAATAAATTCATTATGTTATAGAAATAAAAGATTATTTAAGAAAAAAACTAAAAATGTGTATTAGCCTTAGAAAACAAAAAAGAAGTTCGTGAAGTGCACGCGCCTAGAAACGAAGTGAGGCTTGCGAAACAAGTGCTAAGGAAAGCATAAATCTTAATTTTAGTGAATGGAAGTTTGAATTTGAAAGAGTGAGGTATGGAAGTAGGTTCGGAGTTGAGGTGGTGGGAAAGAGAAAGGCAAGAGGAGAGAGTGGAGAGTATAAAGCGGATTTGGATACCGAAAGCGAACTAACTACTACCTCTTGTGTTGTACCACTACTTCCTCTTTGTATTTTAAGGAGGGAGAAGAGAAGAGAAGAGAAGAAAAAAATAAAAGTTAAAGGTAATGTGATGGAACCAACATGGAAAGAAAGAAATCTCAACAACACTCAATAGAATAGCATCATGAAGCATGATATCAGAGACAAAACGATCGCACGCTTTTAAAACTTGTTGTTTTCTTTCTTCCTTCCTTCTCTGTTCCTCACATCAGATTCTTTTCTTTTCTTTTGTTTCTCTTTGCAAATCCTATCCAGCTTTCTCGTCCTCCTCCACCTGATGGATCAGATTGTGCAATGTCGATGAGATTCTTGGTCTGTGGTGAGAGATATCATTGTTAATAACAACACTTTCTCGTGTTCATATTATGGCGGCAGAGGCGGCGTTGTTCTTTTCTGTGGCATCAGTGGTGGAGGACGTGCTTCAGCAGCACGGTCCTCGCCTCAAAGATCTTGATTTGGAATCTAGGAAAGCCGAAGAAGCTGGTACTTTCCCATTATTTCTTCTGGGGTTCCATCAAAATTCAGTTTTCGAATTGCTGATACTTATAATAAAAATTGTTACGTGTGAAAATTCGTTTTTTAACGTGATAGTATTTGTTTATCAATTTGTTTTTGTCTGTGGCGGTTGCTTTGGCTGACATTTGACGAGTTTCAGTTTGTTAGAGTTATCTGGATTTGTATCAGTTACTCTGAAATGGAAAATTCTTTACTATGCAGCTTCAAGAAGATATGAAGCGGCAGGGTGGTTGAGAAAAATGGTTGGAGTTGTTGCAGCTAAAGATTTACCGGCAGAGCCCTCTGAGGAAGAGTTTAGGCTTGGTTTGAGAAGTGGGATTATTCTCTGCAATGTTATTAATAAAGTTCAATCCGGAGCTGTTCCCAAGGTGAGTTACATCATAATTTAGTTTATTTTGCAACATTACAGATTCAGGTTTAGGCTACTGTATGCTTACAACGTATTCTTCTTTTAAGGTTGTGGAGAGTCCTGTTGATTCTGCATTGATCCCTGATGGGGCACCATTAACGGCATATCAGTATTTTGAAAACGTGAGGAATTTCCTGGTTGCTGTCCAAGAAATTGGACTTCCTACCTTTGAGGCATCTGATCTGGAACAAGTATGTAAATAATGCATTAGATACTTGTTACAATTTTTATTTAAGTAACCAATTTGTATCATGATGAATTCAATTGTTAGTAACACCAGTTTTCCTTTTCCACATAATCGTTTGTTATTTTAGGGAGGAAAGTCGTCTAGGATTGTCAATTGCGTGTTGGCCCTGAAATCCTTTAGTGAATGGAAAATGAGTGGGTCAAATGGTGTGTGGAAATTTGGTGGAAATCTCAAACCCACTGTGTCTGCAAAATCTTTTGTGAGAAAAAACTCGGACCCATTTACTAATTCCTTGTCAAGGACTTCATCGATCAATGATAAATCTCTTACTGCTCTTAATTCTGACGTTGAGAATAATAAAATGGTAGGTAAGCTTGGTTTTTATACATTTGTACCTGCTCTGGAATTGTTGTCTAAAAAATAACCAAGGAATTTTTTTTTTTTTTATATTTCTATAATTGCAGTCTGGTTCTCACTCTTTGAGTGCGCTTGTTCGTGCAATTCTATCGGATAAGAAGCCAGAAGAAGTTCCAACGGTATGGGAATATTTAGCTCTGTGTGTTTCACAGCAAAATTTCATCACAACGTTACTAATCAAGTTATAACTTATTGATTATAAGTCTGTTACGTTACTTGAGGCTCTTTCCCTCTATCGTAATAAAAAGCTTTTGAAAATTATAACATTGTAATGAACAGTATCACATTCACAGTCCCTCCTGCTGCTTCAGTTCCATTTTAGTCATTCATAATACTGAGCAAGAGTGTCTTTGAAATTAGATGCTTTTTAAGTAATATTTTTCTTCATCTGCATGGAACAGTTGGTTGAATCTGTTTTGAACAAGGTTGTAGAAGAGTTTGAGCAACGAATTGCAAGCCAAGGTGAACAGGTATGAAAATTTTACCTTCTCATAATGTCATTAGGTTTTACCCCATTCCTGAGCTATTTAACAGCTATTCTACCTTCTCATACTGAACAATGGCCGGTCATATTATGAGCTATTTACCCCATTCCTAGAGATTACTTGTCCTTACTTAAGTTGATTTTTGTGACAAGCTGTTCTTGGTTTTGTTCTTTATCATGTAACTTCCCAGACAAAAGCAACTTCAAGAGATCCTGTTTCTCAAAGCAACGGGTCTGCTATGGCAGATAAAAAGGTAACATACCTTGTGTTTCACATATTTCAGGACCTTGATCAAACTTGAAAATGCTTTAATTCTTATAGTCATCTATTTTGTGATTAGGGGGAGAAGAAGATTCATATGGTAACAAAAAAAGAGGATTGTATACATAAAAATCAAGTTAATGCTATGGTAACAAGAAAAGAGGATCGCGTTCATAAAAATCAAGTTGCTGATGAGGAATCACAAAGGCAACTTCTGAAGCAGCAAACGCTTTTTGACAAGCAGCAAAGAGAAATTCAAGTAGAGAACCTGAATTGATATTTATCACGTTTAATATTTGCAATTTCTTACAATTTTAGTTAAATATTTCCATTCCTTGTGTTATTGTAGGAGCTAAGGCACACTCTTCACAACACAAAAGCTGGTATGCAGTTCATGCAAATAAAATTTCATGAGGAGTTCTCCAATCTTGGTAATGATTTATAATCAATTCATTTTTAAGTTGTTCGCTCTATTGCTCTCCTCCTTTATTTGTTGCCTTGTGATTGATTAATGCAGTAGAAATCTAGTTACAACTAACTACATGAAGTAACGAATTAACTTGAATATGTATAATACCAGGCATGCACATTCATGGCTTAGCTAATGCTGCTTCTGGATATCATAGAGTTCTTGAAGAAAATCGCAAACTATACAATCAAGTTCAGGATCTTAAGGGTAATAAATATCACTGGTTGGATGGTTGCTTTGGGTTCAGGCCTTTATGCCTTTTTAATTTATTTTTAATCCCAAAATTGAATTAAGATGGGTAAATTTGGTTTATCAGGATGTATTAGGGTGTACTGTCGGGTAAGACCCTTCTTTCCTGGACAATCAAACCATTTAAGCGCGGTGGAAAATATAGAAGATGGAACTATCACAGTTAATATTCCTTCAAAGAATGGAAAGGGACGCAGGTCCTTCAACTTCAACAAAGTCTTTGGACCATCTGCAACCCAATGTTGGTTTGGTTTGCTTTTGGTTACAATTTTGTCCAGGATTTATATTTTTTAGTATGATGGAAAATTTCTCTCTTTTGTTGCAGCCGAGGTATTCTTAGATATGCAGCCACTCGTTAGATCTGTTCTTGATGGTTATAATGTTTGCATATTTGCATACGGTCAAACAGGATCAGGAAAAACTTACACTATGGTAGGATCCACATCTACTTGAAATTTTTTATGGAAACAAAAAACAAAAAAGATTAATGATCTTTTGCTGATTATGTTTCTAACATGTAGACTGGACCGAAAGAGATCACAGAGAAAAGCCAAGGTGTAAATTACAGGGCTCTAAGCGATCTGTTTCTTATAGCAGATCAAAGAAGGGACACTTTCCACTATGACGTTTCTGTTCAAATGATTGAGATTTATAATGAGCAAGTCAGAGATCTTCTGGTCACTGACGGATCAAACAAAAGATATCCTTTTACCAGTTAGTTTGATTCTCTTTGGTTTCGTATGCAACAACAAAAGTCTTATGTATTTTGGTTTTGTATAACCTTAAAAATTATAGAATATAGATAGCACTGATCGCTGCCCTTGATAGATGAAAATAAGTTTTAATCATGATGCACTACATACTATTGATACACATTATAGAACATTCATAGCATTTATTGGTACACTTAACTGTTGATACATTAGAAATTCGAAGTAGTTCTCAAAAAGGACTCAGCGTGCCAGATGCAAGCCTTGTCCCTGCATCATCAACTATTGATGTTATTGAACTAATGAACCTGGGGCAAAGGAACCGTGCGGTTGGAGCAACAGCCCTCAACGACCGCAGTAGCCGATCTCATAGGTATGCTATATCCTTTCAACCTTTTGTGATGGTATTTATTGGGCACAAATGATGGTATTTATTGGGCACAATTAACCATTATCTTCTTCCAAATATCAATTTGGCAGTTGCTTGACTGTTCATGTTCAAGGAAGAGATTTGACATCTGGAGCTATCCTTCGCGGATGCATGCATTTGGTTGATTTGGCAGGAAGTGAGAGGGTGGATAAATCTGAGGCCACAGGAGATAGACTGAAAGAGGCACAGCATATTAACAAATCTCTTTCAGCTTTGGGAGATGTCATTGCTTCCCTTGCTCAGAAAAACTCACACGTACCTTACAGAAATAGTAAACTCACACAACTACTCCAAGATTCACTTGGTAAGGTCTAAGAAGTTGGTTTGCCTTCTATATTCTTTTCTGTTCTTGAGTTGAGCCATTCCTTTGAATTCTTATAGTGTTGGTTTGGTTTGTTTCAGGAGGACAGGCTAAGACACTCATGTTTGTTCACATAAGTCCTGAGAGTGATGCTATTGGAGAAACAATTAGTACCTTAAAATTTGCTGAAAGAGTTGCCACTGTTGAACTTGGTGCTGCTCGAGTAAACAAAGATAGTCCAGATGTTAAAGAGCTCAAAGAACAGGTTGATAGTCAAATCTAAATTTTATGTTTCTCTTTATAATGATTTTAGAAATTCCATTTTTCTACTTCAATCAAGTCTGACTATTGAATTGTGTTTCAGATTGCCAGCCTCAAGGCAGCACTGGCAAGAAAGGAAGGAGAATCAGAACACTCTTTTTCCAGCAGCTCTGAAAAATACAGGACAAAGGCAAGTGAACTATCACCTTATCAGCGGGATCTTGACAGTGGGGATCGGCTTGGATGCCGGCGACCAATGGTTGAGGTTGGCAACATAGAGGTATAATACTTCTTTTCCTAGTGGTTTTCTTATGTTGATAAATCATTCTAATGTCTCGTTGGTGTAAAATGATTTGATGCATATAGAAAAACAAAATTTCCCTTATATTTAGTACAAAGAATTTATTTTAGAAAATTTTGATATGATTTTGGAACAAACACATGGTTACTGATAATTCAATGGGATCCTCAAAATACAGTTTTGTGTACTCAGCTACTTTGGTTAGGAACAAACACGTTACTAGTAAAATTGTGGGCAATGCCTTGCATGAAATGTTCTGAGACACATTTATCGTTTCAAGTACTATCATAGTTACGCTTTTTTCTTATGGAAAGAATACAACTTCATAGCATTCGCTGTTAGGGTTTTTTACTCAAGGAGTGATCTGTCCTCAAGAAAATTAGATCATGCAAGATTTGTTTGGTTATTACTATTACTATTCCATGTTGGACTGAGATAGAACTCGAACGATTCATCCTGCAGCTTCAGAGTAATACCACAGTGAGGCACAAAACTCAGAGCTTTGATTTTGATGAGATATCAGCAAATTCCCCACCGTGGCCCCCAGTGAACAACAGTCTTGGACAAAACTATGGGGAGGATGACAAAGAAAGTGGCTCTGGAGAATGGGTTGATAAGGTCATGGTAAACAAGCAAGATGTTAACAAAACTGAGAACCTCTTGGGGTGTTGGCAAGCAACCAATGGGAACTTATCTGAGGCCTTTTATCATAAGTATCTCCAAGATTCTTCCAAAATGTACTCAGAACAATCCTATAATATGTTCGTGGGAGCCAACCAGTTGAACATTGCGGGTTCAGATGATATGGATGAGCTTGATGCTGCAACGAGTGATTCCTCAGAACCTGACTTACTTTGGCAATTTAATCATTCCAAACTTAGCAGCGTGACCAATGGTATTGGATCAAAGACAATGAGATCTATCTCAAAGACAGCCAAAAACAGCTCAGAGTTGAGGTAATGCAAAAATGATATTCTAGTAAAATCTTCTTCATATAGTAAAGTATTTATACTCATTTCAGATTTTTGTATATACTATCTATTGAAGTTTGATAATTTTTTTTGCAATTTTGCAGCAAGAATGCTGTTCATTCTTCTCCTCTAGGGCCTTCACCTTCATTGAAACAATCAAATGGTGTCTCACATCGAACAGGAAGGCATCCAGCTCCAGTTGACGTGAAACGTAGAACTGGGAGTAGAAAATAAACGTGTTACTGAAAAAGTAAAAAGAGTGATTGTTTATATATGATTTTTTCAATTTTTTAGATCAACCAGAGAGAGAGCGATTGTTATAATTTTTTGTTTTTTCGGTTTGTACTTTGTAATCACACGGATAATGGAGCAATAATGCTTGTTGCTTTGTTTGTATCATGACATTCTTTTATTTTACTCCACACTAGATTTTAGGGGATGTAAAAATTTGAAACTCCTAACACTTGAATGATTTTTTATTTGTACAAATCATTTCCTTATCTCTAATACCTCCCTCCTTCCCTTTCTTCTTTTTCCATTGTAAGCTTTTATTTTTTTCAAATCGTATTTTAGTGGAAATAAATAAAATCCTTTTATGTTTAATTTTATTTTCCTTTTAAAATATATCAAATATAAACAATAATCAAGTAATCATTTATTATATTCAGCTCCATTCTAATGCGCCATGATGCTACCAAGTAATTTTTTATACATAAGAGAAAGAAAAAAAAAAAAAAAAAAACAACGACTAAACTATCAGGTAGTGAGCACCTGACGTATCAGCTAAAGACTAGCTGCACCATAATCAGAGGGCAGTTATGCAGAACTTGAAGATCACATTGCAAGAAAGATCCATGCTTTGCTAACTCATCGGCACGCATATTTCCTTCCCAAAAAGTGTGTCGGAAATGTAGCTCCCAAGCATAATGCTTAAAGTCTTGAATTTTTTAATTATAGAAGCATAAGGATGAAGAGTACTTCTATTATCTAAAATCAATTGTAAAGCCAATCTTGAATCGGATTCACAAATTAATTTCCTGTGGCCTTTGTCTCATGCAAGTTGCAACTATGAAGGATGACAAGAAGCTTCGCTTGAAGAGAAGTAATAATACCACATGAGCCAACAAACCCCGTTTTCTAGGTTCCCATAGAGTCACAAATTAGTCCACCAAATCCAGAGTTACCCGGATTTCCAATAGAACTTTTGTCAATATTTAATTTCAGCACCTCAACTTTTGGTGATTGCCAACGCACTTGAATGGGTTGATGGTTAAGAACTGAATGAGGATAACAAGTGTCAAGCAATTGATGGAAAGACCTGATTTGGTTAATAGTAAACCAAAGAGACCAAGTGTTGTCATTGAAAATCGCTTCATTTCTTGAACGCCATATAAACCACCAGATGATAATGAACAAAATGCCATTGTTGTGTCTGATATTTAACTTCAGCCAAGAACCACGCCATAGATGAAGAATATCCTCCGCTGCCGTATCGCACCTGTTACAATGAAAATCAAAGGAGAACCATAAAAAGAGTTTGTGTTTCTGGTATTTGTAGGGACCAAAGTCATGACTAAGAAATCTCTGTTAGTAACAAAACTGCAAGTGTTGGTCGAGAGCCACCAATAAGCAGAATGGGCTGAATAAATAGCATTAGACGCAGTGCCCATATGATTTCATCCTCCGTGTCTTTATTGAGAAAGATACTTCTTATTAAAGGCTTTTTATGTCATGTGGTAGAGGATTTGCTAGGGCATTAAAATTTCACTCAACATGAGCATAGACATCTTTAACAGAAAGATAAACATCATAATAATGCACATAATAAACCAAATTACACAGCTTTCCATCATCAAGCCATTGGTCATACCAAAAGGACACCTCACCCGTGCCAATCCAATACTTGAAACCCTTCTTCAAACATGGCAATGTCCATATTATTGATGTCCAAATGAATGAACATCCACATTGTTGATTTACTTGGAGAGTATGCATGTTTGGAATATATTTATCTCTAAGAATCCTAACCCACAACCTGTCAGGATCGTGCATAATATTCCATATGTGCTTCCCAAGTAAAGAGACATTAGCTTCTCTTATAGGACGAATATCTAAGCCACCTCTCTTTCTTGGCTTAATAATAGTAGACCTACCCACCCAATTAAGCCACCTCTTGCTCTTGGCTTAATAATAGTAGACCAACCCACCAACAATTTTGCATAACATAAGTGGAGATAGCAATTATCACTAATTTAGCTAGAGTTATTCTCCCTACTTTATTTAACAAATTGCTCTTCCACCCCGCTTGCCTAGCTTGAACCTTGTTAAGGATGAAATAAAAGTCAAGCTTCTTAACTTTATCCGTCAAAATAGGGAAACCAAATATTTCTCAATTTTTTGGGTGTGCTTAAAATTAAAAATTCCCTTCATTCTATCAAATTTTGGTCTAGATAAAATTACCTTGAAGCTAAAAGCATAGATTTCTTATTATTCATTCACTTTGAAGCTTGCAGCCGGACAAAAGTAATCTAAATAAAATCTTTTTCACAAGTCTTGCTTAAGAGGAGGTTGTCTTAATAAACAAAAGACTTCGTAAAATAAAAAGGTGAGAAACCTTAGGTCCATTCTTAGCAATAGGTGCTAGCTTCCAAATATTGGTCTGTACCTTTTATTGAATCAAAGAAAGTTTCTCCATACATAAAATAAAAAGATATGGAGAAGTTTTTATCTCAGGCTCGTAATAGGCTTAAAACTTTCAGAAATCTCATTGTTGCACTTTAGAGAAAGAAAAAGACCAGTAATACAATTCATAATCAACTTAATGATAGCATGGGGGAATCCAAATTCACTAAGAGTAAGATTTAAGAAATTCCAATCCACTCTATCATAAGCTTTCTCAAATTATTAAATTAAAAAAAAAAACTCTGGGTTAACAACTTAAAATATTCCCACAAATGAAAATTGAGGTAATTTATTAACTACATATTATGGATGTCGGCATTGTTTTAGTCCGAAATGAGTTTTTGTATTGAACATATAATTTGCAAACTAATGACCAAACAAAGGCAAATAATGCAGTTTACCAAGAAAAAAAAAAAGTAATATGACATGAAACAGGCTAGTGCCTGTGAGTAGGGAGTGTAAATGAATTAAATTACTCACGAATTATTTGAGTTTAACTCATTAAATGTTTGATTAAGTTTGTTTGTTTGTTTAATTAAATAAATAACTTTAAATTTGAGAATAAAAAGAACATGAGTTAAAAACGTGTATCCAAACACCTTAGTAGATTATCATCTAGTTTTAAAATGCTTATCAAATATTAAATTGATAAAGTTGAAAAGTAGTTTTAAAAAACTCTTCATAAAAACAAAATTAATTTTGTTATAAATGAGCTAAAATAGATAAGCTCAATGTTTCTTTTTAAAATAAGTGAAGCCTAAATTTTAATTAGAGTCGTTTAAATAATAAATCAAACTTAAATGTTAAACCTAAACTTCAATACAAGACTTCACGTGATTCATACACACTCCTAATTCAGAGTTGGAGTTGAATGTATCATTAATGGATTTTATTTCTGGCCAGAGTATCTGTAATAGATAGGAGCAACCCCAAAACCTTT
Source organism: Pachyrhizus erosus (assembly GCA_026544285.1). Classification (NCBI taxonomy): domain Eukaryota; kingdom Viridiplantae; phylum Streptophyta; class Magnoliopsida; order Fabales; family Fabaceae; genus Pachyrhizus; species Pachyrhizus erosus. The sequence continues at coordinate 11,832 of JAMLFT010003431.1, read as the reverse complement.
GTCCAGCTCGCACAGAAATCAGTCCACAGCCCAAAGTTTAACGATCGACTTTGTCACTGTTTAAGAGTCCAATGTTGAAATAAGGCTGATTTGGGAGTTGGACTTTAAGCATATGGGCTTCAAAATGAAGCTTAAAGCTACAAAATCCAAAATATCACATTAAGACCAAAAAATATTTACAACCGTATTAACCAATGGATCAAAACAACTTGACAAAAAATTAAAATTAAAATATAATCACAAATGATGATAGTATATAATTATTAATTAGAATGTAATTTTTTTTATACTGTAATAATAATAAATTATCTTATATGATAAAGTTATTAACCTTTATAATAATAATTTCAAATATATATATAATGATTTTAATAATATAAAAATATTTACATTATTACTGTTTGAAAATTGTACTAATAATTATATTAATAAACCATGAACTAAAAAAGATATTAACTCTTCTAAGTTCAAGTGATTTTTTTTATTCACTCAATTCGAAGGCTAAACTTAAGTAAAGTTACGTACATTTTTCAATATCTACAAAGTAGAAATATCAAAATGAAAAAAATAATAACATTACATACCCAAAAACATTTTGGCTTGCAACTTACAACAATCTGTTTGAGTAAACGTAATTATTTGTTTTAATAAATTATATTAAAAATTACATTAAAATCTACAATTTGTAATAAACTATTTCACAAACACTCTCAAATATTCATACAAATAAATTTAAATAGATTTTTCTAAACACAGTTCTACTATACACAAAAGATGGAGACGAGGCCTTAGATTGGCAGATAGCCACACAAATAAATAACTAGGCGGACCACAACTTTTTCTTTTTAGTATTTTTACATTTTTTGGTGAACGAATTGAAGAGGGAAATAAATAATTCAATTTATGTGGCTAGGCAATGGACAATAACAATTTGTGGTGAAACCTTAGAGCATTTATAAGTCATCCAACTTGTGGATGTGGAAGACCCAAAAGAAATCTCTGGAACTTTCTGGCTGGACAATATGGATATTTTACTTTCGAACCTTTTTGCCAAGAATCTACCGAACGACCACAATCTCCGTTACATTATACATATTTCATGCACCATATATATGTACACTCTTCCAACTGATGACTAATAACAGAAATAACAATTAAGAACAACTATATACCCATCTCACCTTTTGGTTTTCCTTGTTGCAATAATGTCCGGCATCGTCGAGTCTAATGGTGCCGTTTGTTACTATTTAGTGCTTGGAATTGACAAACATTCCACCCATGACGAAATTCGATGTGCCTATCGTAAGATGGCTCTGGTATTTCCTTATATATTCCCTCAACTTAAACATTGTACTATATGTATGATTTTTTTTATTTATCTGAATTAGTACATTTGTGTTTTTCTTTTGGATTACAAGAAGTGGCATCCTGATAGGTGGATCAAGGACCCAAAGCTTGCCCTAGAAGCCAAAAAGCGATTTCAGCGCGTTCAAGAGGCTTATTCAGGTGCTTTACCTGAACAAATTAAACTTATGTGTATGTAATAGTGCAATTTCTATTATAATAAGGCTGTAACTGATTGTCTCTGCTTTTCTCTCTGCGTATAGTTTTGTCCAATAAAGGGAAGAGAAGGATATATGATGCTGGCTTGTTTGGTATGATTGGAGAGGACGACGATGAGGTGGGTTTCTCTGTACTTAATCTTTCTTTCTTCTATTTTTTAAGAGCTGATAACTTCGGTGCCTGAGATTTGGTGGCTCAATTTAGCAACTATGAAAATTACAGGGATTTGTTGATTTCATGCAAGAAATGGTTTTGATGATGCAGAAAGTAAGACCAAAGGTACGCACATCAATCAATCTTTTTTAATTGTAGTGTCTGTTTTATTTGAAGTTTATGAAGAAAAATGTTTATATAGAAAAATCTTTATTGTAATTAATTTTAAATGTACATAAATTAATATAAATCATATATTTGTGTTAAAATATGTGTTTTTTATTTAAAATTTCTCTACTTAATTTTGTAACTTCAAAACAAAGACTGTGTCATTCTTTAGCATCTAAAGTCACTGAGAGGAGTTTTTACTAATTAATTTTGCGTTCTGGATTTAATATTTTTAGGACGAGAAAGGCATGTTGGAGGATCTTCAAGGAATGTTAATCGATATGATGGCAGATAATGAAGGAATGCAAAAGTCTGGGTTAAGTTGGAATTCACCTCCATGTCCTAGAAAAAGAACACGAATCTTATGATTCCTATGTTACAATTCAATTAATTATTTTGATCATCTCCTTTTATCAATATGTAGTTTTATATAGTTGAGAATTATTAATTAACATTGTTAAATTTCTCACCATTAAGGCAGTAGCATGTCAAATGTTAATATTTCATCATCTTACGGAGTATAAATGTTCTACTTTTAAACTTGCCAGTTACCACTGAAAGTCCGTAGAATATTCATGGGGCACATATATAGGTTACTTATTTGAAAAATAAACAAGGAATTAAATAACTTTTTAATCTTATAAAATAGGCAGTTTTTTATTTTAATTTTTTAAATATTTTTTAAAATAAAAAATAAAATAAAAATAAAAATAGAAAACTTTATTTTATATAAATTAAAAGATTATTTAAATTGTAAATAAACAAAAAATAAAATAACAAACTTATATGAAATATAAAAGAAATAACCACATTATAAATAATAATAATTTAATTTTTTTTAGTAAAATTATGATACCAAACTATTACTTCATAAGCATTTAACAAGTATTTCAAATCATACAAATAATAAAATGATAGATCGAATATCATCTCCAGAAACTTGTGTAATATTTAATTAAAATGATAAATTATATTGTCAACATTATTGAGAATTAAATTTATTTAATTAAATAAAACGGTAAAGATTATGAACTTTTAAATAAAGTATAGAAGAATATTAAGTGTTCATTTTGAAATTTTATCGAACAAGTTAAGTGTAAAAATTTTAGTTTTTGACAAAGATAGATATAAACATTAGAGTTGGACTTCATGAAACCTCCTTGTTAGGTATCTTAAGATTATTAATCACATTTTTATTTCAAAACCTAATTAATTAGGCTATGAGAGTCTACGTTCCCTTATTAAATCTTAATTTCTTAGTTAACTTGATAAAGAAACTTGCCTTAAGATGACTAATAAATTGAGTCTTATTCTTAGCAACAGGGTTTGTTAGCCACCCTATTTCAATTCAAGATTTAAAATGTGTTTTCCAATCATAAATCAAATCAAAATAAAATATGGATAATCAAATAATTCAAAAATGTAAATTATAGAAGTATAACATTGAATAATGATGCACAAACATGTATTAATATGTACATAAAAGTCAATTTTATTATATTCAACCCCAACAAAGGATAGTTTAGCTACTCCTAGACATGAGAAAAGCAAAAATTCATGAATAAATAAAGATATATAGGTGAAGGAGCCATTATACAGTTTTTAATCTACCACAGAATGTCCAAAGATGGTCCACACAAACATTAGGTTAAACTATCTTGTCAAGGTATCATTATTTTTTTGCCTTCAATTCATTAAGTGTCAAGTCAACAAGGCACGCTAAGTGTGATGTTCTTGTGCTTAGTATAGGCATGTATGAAATAAAGGTTAGCCTTTGGAGATAGGCACACTAAGCACAAGAGGCATGGGTTTAGCATGTTAAAATAGTGCCCTTTGGAAGAAGGTGTGCTAAACATAAAATGTGTGAGTTTAGTGCAATGACATTTGAAATCTATTCCTTAACTTGAACATAAAATTGCTCTTGAGACCTCGTATCAACAATAAAAATTTTCAAATATTCAAAAATATTTTTAAATGAACTTCATTTTCAAATCCTTAACAAAAATAGATAAAACTAATAAAAAAATTATTAAACAAATATAAGACATTAATCCTAATTAATTACATAAATATATAAATTTTAGTCAAACATAAGCTTTAAGTTATAGAAGAGATGTAATAATTATTCAATTATGCATCAAAATAAGCATGCATAACTAGCAATTATCACCAAACAAGCAAATATTGTGACTATAAAATATAGGTCCTCTAGGGAAGAAAAGGAGTACAAAACATATATCTCGAGCATTACACTAGAAAAAATTTATTAGAGTATAACGTTTTATTCCTTGTATTTTTTTTATTTTATTTTGGTTTTAGCCTATCTAATTAACAAATGTCAATTAGTTTCTACTTTTTTATAGGTTAGTTAGCCGAGCTTTATATATAAGTTGTTCTAGCCAATTTTTCAATAACTTTTTGTATCATTCACATATTATCAATAATATTAGTTCATGTTTATGTAGAGTAGAGTTTTTCTCCTTGTAAATTTTCTTTTATCTATTTTGATTTTAGTCTATCTAAGTTATTCTAATCAATTATTTAGTGGCTTTTTGTATCATTCACAAATTATCAATTATGAGTTCAAATTTCCGTAATATAGTATCCAAAGTAAGGTTCCATCTCTAGGATTTTTAGTTTTGTTCCATCAACTTGATGGATCTCTGGTTCTCACTCAAGTTAAGTATCTTCCTGATTTACTTAGCAAAACCAGTATGCTTAAAGTCAATCCCACTGCATCACCTATGATTAGTAACAACAAACTAACAAAAGAAGGTTCTAACTATTTTCCTGATGTTACTCACTAGCATTCACAAATTATCAATAATATGAGTTCATATTTCTGTAATAAAATTTATCTTGTCACTTGATTTGATTACAAGTGTTTACATTGATAAAATTGATTATAATAAAATTACTTTTGGATTATTAAATATTATTAAGATATATGTTTGTGTCTAAATTAATTTAAATTATAAATTTTGCCTTGAAATATATGTTATGGTGAAAAATCAATTTAAACTATTAAACATAATTAAAATATATATTTAAATTAATTTCAATCACAGATTTTGCATTAAAATAGATGTATGGTGAAAGAAATTGATTTTATTTTAAAATAATAATACTATAGGTATGAAATATTTACTAATTTTATTGATAACTTATCCCTTTTAATAACATCTAATTTTTTCAATCACATTTTATTTATCTATGTAGTTTGAATCTGAAATCTTAAATTGATTTTATTTTAAAACAAATAATTACTTTGTATTTGCCTTTAAAGACGTTGAAGGTATATTTAGAAGTACTTGTTTACAACTTAGATAATCTTATTTTGGGACATCAGAACTTATGCAATGATTTGAAAGAATTTACAAAAATAGTTTACGATCTATTTATAGGTTGTTTTTATTTTATTTTAATAAATTCTTGAAAAAGCTTATCATAATTATAAAAAACATATTTTATATGAAAAAAATTGTATTCTATTTTTTCCTTGATTTTAAAAAATAACTTCTATTTAAATGTTTAAATAATGAAAAAAAAAAAACTTATCTAATCAATCTATGTACTCAAACTAACCTGAATCTTACGTGACCAAACAAGGAAGAGGCATAAATCAAGGAAATTATATATTAAAAAATTAAAAAATACAAAAATTATAAGAAAAATATAGAAAAATAAAAGCATAAATACAACAAGCTTAACAACATACTAGTTCATAACAACAAACTCAAAGAATAAAAAAGTAAAATAAAAATAAAAAACCAAGGATGTTTAAAACCAAAACAAAAGAGAAGAATAAACTTAATTTTTTTAAAAAAAAAAGGCTTAGCACAAGGTAGTTAAACTCATTTGAGTTGACTCACGAGTGAAATAAGCTAAGTAATATTCTAGAAGTAAGCTAAGTCATATTAATTTATAAAAAAGTATGTCAATATTTTTTTTTTCTCGTCAATAAGGTTACCTCATTAATTTACGAATTAAAGTTCCCTTTAACACTTCTACTTGGTTGGATAAACACTTTCAATGTTGGGGGATGAAAGAAGAGATTTACTTCATCTAACTCGTATGTTATTTTCTAATTCAAAAGACACAAGATGCAGAGCATTTACACCTGTGATGTTAACCTAGGAATATTCGATTTCTCTCTAATGTTTTTCCTTAAAGGTTTTGAAATATATGAAGAATCATTGTGTATTCTGTAAGTATTTCAAAAGTTTTAATGAAAATTAATCCCGCATTAATTAAACGAAGAGCACTAAAAGTAATTTACTTTTAAAAATCAGAAATGTTATTGTTTCTGTAACTACTGTAAGTTTTAACAGTCCATCGGTTTTATCTAATCAAACTTTATCTTTTAAAATAAACTATCTATTTTTTTTTTTTTATGATTATTTCTCCTCCCCAATTCTTTCAAACTTTTTTCTCTCTTCTCCTCTAGTCCTCTAATGACGTATGTTAACAAAGGAGTAATATATAAATAAACACTCTTGCATATCAAATACCTTATTACTGTAGTTTTCTCACCTGTGTTCAATCTAGAAAAGTTAAAATTATGTTATGTCCTGAAGACTTTCGCATTATTCAAAAATTTACATTGGAAGACGAATAATATTTTCCCTTTTCTCCTAATTTTTACAACAGAATTGGCCTGGGAATTAGGCTGGCTGACAACAGAATTTTCCCTTTTCTTTCACTTTCTTTTTATGTTGACTGCTGCAGAATTCCGTTTTCCCTGGTTACTCATAGTTGGTCTTGACAAAGCCCGGCTGTTTGTTTCCCTTTTTTAAAATATAATAATATCTTATTTGTATCTATACTAATGCAATCAACAAACTCACTGGTCACCCTAGTGATAAAAAATTGAGGTAAATGTATTAATTTTGACTCTCATGTTATTGTAATTATACAAAAAAAAATGCAATCATCACTAATGTATAGATTAATTGATACTTAATTATTTTAACTTAGTAGGTTATTTCAAGTTCAAATTTAAAATATGTAGTTAAAAAAATCCTTAGAAATTTTTTTTATCGTGCATAAAATCTTATTTAATAGGAATAAGATTGTCTTTACTAAAAATTACTTGTGACTCTTATAAAAACAAATACTAATACAATCAACATTAATTAATTGTTTGTAAGTAACTATGCATTAGTTACTCCTTGACTTAAAAGCATATACGACTCTTTTTAGTAATTAGGTCTCTTTAAAAACAACACAGTACTTGCACATTTGTGAATAAAATGTAAATGACGAAAGTAACGTATCGCTTATAGATTTGATGACGATGATCACCATGTTTTGCATGCCAATTGTTGGTTTAGTGGTGGATCCATTAATTAGATGGTCGTAAGAAAGTTGAAGTGATGTATTTGGCTGCTTCAGGTTCCCCAGCTCCAGGGTGGAGTGGGACAAGGAACATCCATTGATGGAATTGTTGGCCACTCGCAATCCATCAGATTTAGTCAAGTATAGCTGTCTAGCCACGGGGATAAGGAAAAGCAGAAGAATCAAGACCACTGACCTAACATTTAGACACCAACCTTCCAATCTTGTTCATCAAAATCTACCTCCTGATATTCCTGTCCTCAAAATAGTTTAAGATCATCTATGCTTGCCGTGACAAGAAAATAATGTCATAGAATTCAAGGCTAATAAATTTCATCACCGTGCATGCTTCTGCCATATCAAGCAAGTCAACAAAAGCAATCATATACTGAGAATTAAAGAGAATACTGTCAGCTTTGCTTTATCAAAACCAATACAGTGTACCCCAGTGCCAATTCATGATGGACAGAATCAGGGTAGTATTTCATATTTTAAATGATACGTCCAAAGCAAAAAAGCGTCTCAGGCTGTACACCACCATCAAAATTTTTCTTACATGAATGAAGAAATTGAGGCTGTACATAAAAATACTATTTAGGACTTGACACTAACAATGGAAGGTCGACTGAAATGTTGGAGAGAAAGAACATATTTGCATCAAGAATTTTCTTTTATTGGATTGGAAAATTGTGATGAAGTTGAAGAAGCTCTAGATGGATTTTGAATTTTGTATCTCATGTATAGTGTGACCGAAAACGAGTGACTATAATTCTTGTGGATGATGATCCAAAAAGCCTGAGACATTACTAAAGTGGGGATATAGGGAAGAAAAGCAAGAAAAGGAAAACTTGGAATACGAGCTCTGGAAATCAGGACATGGCTCAGGAATCACCTCCTCAGAGAAACCAATTACATTAGAACAGAACCATGAAGGAGATGGCTCAGAGGTGAAAGAAAAAGTCATGTTTGAAAGACAGATTGTTGAGAATGGCGATTCAACTATTCCTGAAAAATTCCCAGCAACACTAATATTTGCTCCAATCACATTCTTGAAAGTAATGTCACCAACAACTGGAAGTGCACTAGTGTCATACTCGTCATCTGGATGGAAACCGGAGTATCCTGTCATGCTTATTCCCAAGCTAATATTTTCCAATTCTGCATCAGAAATGAAGATGCCTTTCATATAGCCACCTCTACCCCTAGTTGTCTTCAGTTCGATGCCAATAGGCGAGTTGAATATATGAAGCTTCTCTGCAATAATATCAGATATTCCCCCAGACATCTCACTCCCAAATGCCAAGCCAGCACCTGATGAAGATTGTAGGTAAACATTGCTGATGTGGACATTCGAGGTTGGTTCTCCATATGCAATACCGTACTGATCCCAGCCACTCTTCAGCACAATTGCATCATGACCAGTGCTAATGTTACTGTTCTCAATGCAGACATACTGAGAAGAATCTGAAAGTTGCAAAGACTAATGAATCAAGATGCCCAAAAAAAAACTGGTTTACAAAATAAGCTCCAAGGAAAGCAATGCAAGAAACTAAAAATAAGTGATTATTGCATGTTGAAAAACACCTATAAGATAAGAATTGAACAAAATCAGGAAGTATGTTAAAGGGACTAATAAACAAAATAAAAGTAAAAAATACTTTCTTCAGTTATAATTAAAACTCAATTTTAGCTAACTAATATGTTTATGATTCAAAGGTGTGTAGCTTGTGTGCCTAGAGCCTAAGAAACAACTAGAAGTTATTAATTTACCTGGAACTATACCACTTGTGTAAGGGGATTCGGCTGGTGCACGAGAAGTGATGTTTTGAATTTGAACGTTACTGCATTGTGGAAAGAAGAAAGATTAAAAAGGAAAGAAAAAAAAAAGAACAGTTTCCATTCAGAAATCAATCAGTGAAAACAAATAAAAGCTACTGGTACCTGCAATATATTGGATGGATGTCCCAAGCTGGAGAGTCTAAAAATGTCAAATTGGAAATTATGACATCAACAGAATCAACAAATTCTATAAGATTTGGTCGACTGTAATTTAAGGTATGAGAACTGAACAGCTCCCACCAAATAAAGCCTTGCCCATCTATAATTCCATTATCACCTGGTGCATTTATTAAATATATCTATATAAGGAAGGCAGAATTGCATTGCCCATCCTATGAGAAACATACTTAAATAATTCTTACCTGTAACTATCACATCGCTTAAATTCTGTCCATAGATCAAGCTGCGATATCTCCCAATTCCTCTACCATAAGAAGGGAGGGAACTCACTACATTCCAATGAGAATAATCCTGAAATGGTAGACGACAAAAATAAAAAGGTATATATAAAAATTTTCAAGAGTGAGCAAAATGAATGCTTAATTAAAATATTTCTCAGGATGCAGAAAAATCACATCATCTACACTATTAAGCTCCAGGAGAAGAGTATCACAAGGATAATAACTAACAATGCTAGGCAAGGTTTAGAAAAAAATGGCATTAAAGATTTGATTCCATTTTTTCTTCCATGGCACTCCCGCTATTCTACATGTGTGTTGTTTGCTGCTAAGAAGGTAAAGACAAACAAAACGAACCTGAGATGCAATGATAGTAGCACCTCTCTCAAGGAACAGAGTGAGGTGACTGGTGAGGTTAAAACTCCCAGTAAGCCATGTGCCAGATGGAACATATAGTTGGGCACCACCTTTGTCAGCAAATGACTTGAGATAAAATACTGCATTTTGGAACGCAACTGTGTTCAGTGTTATTCCATCTCCAACCGCCCCAAACTCCAAGATCGACACACTGTGAGGCCTAACCTTCAATGCATTCTGTTTACATGGTCCACCATTGTCTTCTCCATTGCTTGCCACAGCAGTGCTTATTGCTACAAGCAAAAGCACTGCCACCTAAAATGAAGATAGAAAAAAGGAGACGAATTAAAATTACAACTGCACAATAAGAAAGTGCTTCTGAAACACTAACAAGTAACAACCTATTCAGTTGGATATGCATATGCTTCATCAGAAAGCAAACTGAACATGTAAAAAATCAATCAAGCGAACCGTTTAACAGTGAAATTCCACTTTCCAATTGGACTACTATGAAAACAATATCGTACCATACCACTGAACCGTACCACTGAACTACAAAGATCTCTACATCCATTTTCACATAAAAGAAAGCAATATCTAATCTCTAATCTCTAATCTCTAATCTCTCAAATTGTCTTCGCATATTTCTTATTAAAAAAAATTGATCCTAACAAGATATTGACACAATTCATGACTGCTATATAAACTTGGAAGTGTACTGTAAAAGCCAAACACTGGAACAAACACCAAGGCTTATTGTAAGTGTTGAAGTGATTGAAACAAAAGATTTGCGGGCTATCTGGAATTCAAAACAAACAAGTCCCGGCTTAAAACAACAGTAAAAAAACAAAACTTTAGTTTATAATTTGTTATGGTATGTATGATAAGACAACGTACTTACTAGCCACTTCATGTGTGTTTGAGCAGTAACAAGTTGAAACTGCAATGGGGCAAGAAAGTTCTGAATCCAGTGCAGAAACAGTTGCATGGAGTAAAAGAGAGGAAGCGGGTTAGATGAACAACAGAAAATACAGAACATGAGAAAGAGAGCACCGGTATTTCGTATATAATGCTAGGGTAGTACTCTGTACTCAAAAAATAAAATAAAATAAAATAAAATAAAATGAAAAAAAAAAAAAAAAGATGGTAAGAGAAAGGGACAGCTAAAAAGGGAATGCCAGAATGCCAGCTTGTACATTTCTATTACCTTGTACATTAACAAATTTATACGCATCCGACAAGGAAACTAATACAAAGTTAATAATAAATAATATTTCAAAGAATCTTAAATCTCAGCAATATTTTCAATTTGATATACCATGGAAATATATGAAATTGATAAATCAAGGTACTTCCCATTGCTCGTGCCGACACAGTTGGAGATTGCATAGGGTCAATGTGAATTTATCGTGGGTTGGTGATTTTAAGACTTAGAGAGAATAACATTGTACAGACGTTGATTTTATTAATTAATAATTAAACTAATTGATTACGTAATTTGCACTTATGTCACGTGCGGTCTGAGCATCTGACCTGTCTGATGTGAGCAAATTTCTACCTACGACTCATTATTCGGAAGGGTATCATTATTTTATTTTGGATTTAATTTTGTTGATGTGACTAAAACTATATATATAATCAATTCTTTTTTATTATATATATATAAAAAAAAACTAATTATTTAATCATATGCACGTTATAAAAAAATTAAATTCTTATCAAAACATATTTTACAATAATTATTTTAATAGTTTAATGAATATGTATTGTTGAGATGATTTAGTACGGAAAAATATATTAAGAATGTATTATACTTAATTTTTATTTTATTAAAAGTATATCTAATAACTAATTTGAGAAATTTATTTAAATTTTTTTATTAATTAACTTTCATACTATCACATCATATTTAAATAACTCATACATATTTATTCTAATGGTCTAATTTTAAGTAACTTTTAAATGATTTATAAATTTAAGTTTTTTATTTATTTTTATTTTTATTTTTATTAAAATT
>JAMLFT010003430.1:0-22096 GCA_026544285.1 Pachyrhizus erosus | reverse complement strand
AAATATTTTGATACCACTAATTCATTTTCAATACCAGCATCAATATTAATAAAATATAAACATTGTTAAAGAATAATTCTCTTTAATGAAATTTCCTAACATCTATTTTCATTTATTTTTCTTATTTTTAATTGCTAATATTTAAATTATTTTATTTTATTAAGTTTTTATTTTACTAGGATGTTACATAAGGATCTTCACCTATTCCTAAAAATGAAAATAAAACAAAGGAATGAGTCTTCTTGCTTTATCAAAAGACACAATAGATGACTTAAGACAATCACACATAGCCTACTAACCACATCCAAATAATTGTCTAACGTTCTCAATCGTGGTACTAATTGTGTTAGTATTTAGTCCTTGAATCATTTTTCATACTAGCCAACTGCCACTACACCTCCTATAACATAATGATCTTACATTAATTAAGGTTGAGTGATAATAAGGAGTACACCTTTGGCTACGATACTATAGCAGGTTCTCACCAACTCAATAATGGCATTGTAATTAGTTGGGATTGCCAAGTTGGCTTTGTGATATAGTCACCACTAAACACCACACCCTTAAGGATGGTTACGCCTCACTATCCACTTCTCATGTATCAATTTGTAGTGATTCGTTCTCTAAGGACTAACTCCTAAACCATTTATCCTCACCAAGATTATCCTTTCTCTATCGATGTGGGCTTCACTATCATTGGTACTGAGTGATGACAAATTGACACATAACCCTTGAGGCCCCACCTCTAGGTCCACAACATTTTTATTACTAAGGACACCTGCCTCCCTTGCCACAATTAGTGAGTAGTTCCATTCATTCTTGGCTTTACGGGCTTTATTATTTCCATAGCTAGAACATCCCATGCAACACTTTAGGTCTTGTATGTACTTTTGGTATTTTGTCTCACAGTCATGCTTATACACATATATCATACTATGATCACAACTCTCATGTTGCTATATCGTGATCGATCAACCATACCAACAAATCGCGAGGTATAGTTAGTTTTTATTAAGTTTTACATATTCCTTGCCCCTCAACTTCACACATGTCTCATCCTCTTAAGTTTTATGGAGGTTACCTAATTATACAATCTTAAAATTTCATGCAAAGGTCCTAATTTAATATAAGTTTAACAAGAAATGAAAAAGATTAATTATGTTATATATTATTTATTCATAATTCACACTTTTTTTTGTTAAGGTTTTAATTTTTTTTTTTTGTAGTCTAGAAAAGACAAGTGCTAGAACTAAGTTCTAGTCGTCATAATTCCCTTTTTGCAAGTCTTTGTAACCCCACTAAGAAACATTATATATTACAATGTTTGTCAAAACACCATAATTCGCAAGCAGTTAATCATACAAAAAAGTCACAAGATCATCAAATTCCACAAATAAATTTCACACACAAATTCTTGCTCAAAATCCACATTTCTCAAGTTTCAAAGTCCAAGGCCATAGAACAACACAATCAAAAAGTTACAAGATCATCAAATTCCAAAGATAAAATTCACACACAAATAATTGTCCAAAATTCAAATTTTTCGAGTCTTAGAGTCTAAGGTCACAAAAAAATACATCAAGATTTACGCAATGAATCAAGCCAACAATTCAATTTGAAAAGTAGCTAAGTTTTCAAAATTTTGAATATTTGTTTGTCATCACTTTGGTTCCACCAAATAGGAGTAAATGTTGAATCAAAATCTAAATGATAAACAATTTTTAAAGCATAAGGTTTTTATATAAAATTAAAGCCTTTTGAGTCTATTTTCTAGAATGGTATCACAATTAACGAGTAAAAATCTAAAAAAATTCTTAAAAATTACACAAGGATAGTAAGTCAAAATGTCTTAAAAAGTGACACCATTTAAAGACTTTCCTTTTTTGGGACCTTTCCAAAACTATTTTTTGTTAGTTATTTTTCTAGTGAGTCACCAATGCATTTATCTTTCCAAAAAGGTTAATTTAGCCTCTAATTCATTTTGTACCATTTCCGATAATTATATTTCTAAAGTCCTTTTTTCTAGCCAAAAATCACATTTAAAAATAAGATAATCCTTAAAAGCCTCATTTTAGCCTAACCTTAGGTGTTGTTCCTGTACACAAGGCCAAAAGTCATCCCAAAATTAAAATAGCAAATCATTTTTAAAATGTAATATTTTATATAGACTTAAATTTCTTTGACTCTATTTTCAATAGCAATATAACATTAATTAAACAAGAATCTATAAAAATTATTAAAAACCATTGAAGGTCACAAATTCAATTTTTGTTTACATTAACCACGATTAAGTGATTTGCACTTTTAGGGTCTTCCCAAAATAAATTGTAGCTATTCTATTCACACCTTAAAGCTAACACACATTTTTCCAGCAAGGTAAAATTTGACCGCAAACTCATTTTCTAAGATTTTCAGTAATTTTGTCTTTGAGAGTATTCCTCCAAAGTTGTGAGATAAACAACCAGTGCACTACCTCTACCTTAGAAAAATCATTTGAAAATGTAAAAAAACTTGAAAATGAACTTCTTATATATGGTTAGAAATATTAGCATGTATAGTCTTTAGATATATAAAAAAATATTTTGGTGGAAATCAACCAAGAATTATAGTTGCAAGAAAAATTGAGCATTGTCAGCCTAAAAATTGAAATCGATAGGGTTATTTTGCATGTTCGATTTAGCCCTTGCCCTTAACTTATTTATGAGTGGCCTTAAAATAAAAGTTGATGAAAATTTTTTCTAGTTTCATTTAAAACAAGTTTCTAGTCAATCCAACAATTAGATCTCAAGGTATACTTAAAATTGTGGCATATGCTTAGGCAAGAGATGCATGTCCAATCACTACTTTATTCTAAAAAAACTAAAATAGGAAATGAACTTTTTAAATTCTAAAATATTTGCATAGAGTCTCCTTTGTGTTAGGATCATCCCTATGGTGCTAAAGCGAAACAAGTAGAAGGGAGACATGCAAACTCAAAAATATAAATAGAACTAGTGTTATTTGCCAAACAAAATGCTCAAAGGGTCACCTTTTTAAAAATGATGGACATGCACGTGAAGAAGACATGACATAAGGTACATGAAATGGATGGAGCATGAAATTTAATCCATGAAAAAGGCTTCCATGGTCAGCCAACAAGTTCAAATCCATAAAAAGACTTGTCTTTATCTTTGAAAGGTTGAAGGAATGGTTTGGGAAGAGAGGAATAAAGAAGATGAACCTTGATGCTTGAAGGGGATGAAGATGCAAGTGGAGTGCTTTCTTATCTTATTAATTCATGGTTCAAAAGCAAGAGGAAGGGGAGAGGTTTATGATTGTGTTAGGTGTGGAATGTGTGCAAGTGATGGAGTGATGAATGTAGGGGTGATGTATGTAAATGAACAAGTGAGATAAGTGGTGGGTGGGTGGTGGTAGTGAGGTCCTCTTCATTGAGGGAGGGGCTCCAGCCACTTGTCGCCTAGTGGGACGATTAATTTTTAGAAGGATTTATTGAAAAATAAAAAAATATTTTTGATTGATAAACAATGTTTTTTTATCTAAGAGTGTAACATTTTCTTTTCTTTTAAAACATAATTTTAAATTCATAAAATGTAAATTAGAATTCTATAAAACAAAGTTACACAGTTAATTTTTTATTAGAAAATGACTAATTCAACATACCAACTCCCATCCTTTTCATATGATTGAAATAACACTCATATTACATTGTTGACTAAATTAAAATATGAGAATTCCTAATTGGCTTAATTAAGATAAATTTTCATATGAAAGAACTTTATTCAACTAATAAAGTTTTCTAACGAGTATTCTACATATAGATTTTCGTAACTACTTAAAACACAAACAAACCTTAGAATTTAAATTCAAACATATATACACTGTAATTTCAATAGTTGAATAAAATCCTACCAACAATTCTACCACAAATAATCTTACAGATAATTTTAACTACACAAAATTTAATCATAGACAAATTAATCACAAAGGTTATTGACAAATAATTTAATAAATATATATACATATACACATATAATTGAGTTGAAAATTTTCAAGGTGTTACATTTTTTGTTTTGACAAATCTTTATTTTTATTTTTTGTACCTAATATTAACATGTTTTGTTAATTTTAATGGTGATGATGTCATGATAACATTATTAAGTGCCACACCATTAAATGTGCTTAGTTAATAAATGACAATGTTATAAAAAAAGTCATGTCATCTCAATAACATCATATAAATTAAAGTAAAAAAGTGTCATATTTATAGAAACTAAAATCAAAATGTGATGTATTTGTAAGAGTTAAAATCAAAATGTGACATATTTGCAAGGACTAAAATAAAAAAGAACATATTTAAATGAACCAAAAACAAAAAAGTAACATATTTGCATGACTAAAAGCTAAAAAGTATTATAGATTCAAATGGCTATTGTGTAGTTTCAAAAATGATTAACTTTGTCATAGTTGTCAATATAAAAGAAGTCCAAGTAAGAAGCAAAGTTTGAACATGAAACACAATTGAAAACAATTTTTTAAGTCTAATTGTCATAATGTCATGATCTCTTAAAAACGAGATAGTGAGTAATTATTGTAGAAAAATGATTGATGTCGATCATATTTATTTTTATTTATCAATCAAATTTAGTTTAATGGTTAAATATCTTTTAACAAATATATTAGTTTATGCTTTAGTCTTTGTACATTTTTTGTTTTATTTTTAGTTCTTATAAATATGTCATTATTTTTTTTTATTTTAGTTTATGTGTTGTGTCATTTGAATTACTTTGACAATGCTTATCAATGTTGAAAACTCGCATTAGCCATTTGAATCTATAGGTTTTGTTTTCTTTCCTATTTTTAGTCATGTAAATATGTCAGTTTTTATTTAATTCTTGTAAATACTTTTTTGTTTTATTTCTTATAAATAAATTTTTTTAGTTCTCATTATATTTTGATTTTAATAATTTCAAATACATCACATTTTGATTTTAATAATTGTACATATGTAATTTTTTTATTTTAGTTATTGTAAATATATCATTTTTAATTTTAGTCTATATAATGTTATTATTAAGATGACATCATCATTTGTTGTCTAACTACATTTCATGACATGATATATAATGACATTATTATTGTTAAAATTAACTATTAATGAAACACGTTAGAACATTTATAATGAAAATTACTCAGTTATATTTTAAGATTGCTTATCAATAAAATATCTTTTTTTTGAAATGTCACATGTCATTTTGGGTTGTTTAAAATTAAAGAAAGTTACTTAATATTTATATTAAACATAAGAGAGATAATAAGTTAAATAATTTATTAATAAAAAATTTTATTAAAAAAAATTAATTAAGTTATTTAAAATTGAGATAACATAAAATAAATTATTTATATGAAGAATGTTGAAGATATTTTTAACAATAAGAGTTAAAATTAAAACTAAAAAATTTATTATTAAAATAAAAAGATTAGGTACCAAAATTAAAAAATCTCTGCTTTATAAATATTAAAAAGTTATTTAAGTTTAATTAAAAAATATAAAATTTTGTAATAATTATTTTTAAAATATAATTAAAGTAATTTTTAATTATTTAACGTTACGTTTCCCAAACAATATTTCTTCTTCTAAAAAGACAGCTAAAATTACAAAATTGTAGTTATTCCCAACTGGTTAATCTCTTAAACGTAAGCTTAACATTTACCCTTACCCAATCTTGGATGCAACTGGTTACCACATTAAAAATACATTATCATATTCATAATCTCATATATCATAACACAATGTTGTTGACTAGCACAGCTGTATTGTATTGGGTTTGGATTTGGCCCCTGCCAACTGAACCGCGACCGCATCAGAGAACAACAGAATACGCACAAAAACCAGTTTTATTTCCGTACCCTCGTCGCTACCTAGTTGCCACAAGCCACACACACAAAAACTTAAAAATTCAATTCAACATTTTTCTGTGTTATGCTTTGTCGTATATGTGACTGTGACACTGTGACCTACTTACTCATCCCAAAGCCTAGCCAATCCAGAATAGGTCCCTTTACCTGACCTGACACGATATCAGACTTTCAAAACATCAGTAGTAGTCACTCTCTCTCTTCCCATGTGGCCAACACATCAGTGCGGACGTCGAAACTGCCTCTTAACCAAATTTAATAAACCATGTTAGTTCCGCTGCGTGTTTTGCTCTTCTAAGTTCCAATCTAATCCACAAAAAATATTTAGTCATTCACTCATTCAAACCTGCTGAAACTAACGCTCTCTCTCTCTCTCTCTCTCTCTCTCACTCACTCACTCACTCACTCACTCACTCACTCACTCACTCACTCACTCACTCACTCACTCACTCGCGCTTTTCTTTGAATGCAAGAAATCATTTTTCTTTTCGGAGTAAACTAAGTGGAGTTTTCTTTTGGATGGGAAAAGGTTTTGCCCAATGTGAGGGACTCACAGCTTCTTAGGTAGGTTAAGGGTCATCTTCGTGAGAAAAAAGAAATATTATTTTTTTATTTTTCGGTTTTGGGTTTCCTTGAACACGTGGAGCTCGGCTATGAATATTTTCCTTCTGCTTATAACTTCTTGTCTATTTGTGGTGTTACTTTTTGTAACTTTTGTTAAGTTGAATCAATGACTAAATGTCTTCGAGTGTTTTGGGAAGTTGGGTGGTAAGTGGATTTTGTGGCTTATTTCTTTGTTTGTGAGTAAGCAAAAGAAAAATGTAAAATTTGTTTTTTTATTCTTTTTTGTTTGTGGTTGATAACTTTGGGAAGGGGAGCAGCAATTTTCTCTGGCTATAATTAAGTGTCTTTTGAGTTCAGATTTTTTTCCCTTTAATTTTAATATATTTCTTTGTTTTTCAAATGCTGTTGTGTTGTTCTCTAGGCTTGCCCTCAATTATATTTTGCTTCCTCTTCTTTTTGTTTGTTTAAATATTAATGCAGTTATTGCTTTAACTTGAAATTAAGATTCACGAGTTATTACCTGGTTCGGGTATCGATCAAAATGTTCAGTGTAAGTATTGATTAGGTTCTGAGGTGTTAGCTTGGGTGCTTTATGAAATGTGGACAAGCTCGTGTGGACCTTCTCCATCCAATTCATGTAACATTGATAATCTATTATTGCTAATGATTATAAAATGAATGTTGGCCTTTTTTCTGTTGGTCTGGTGCTACATTAATGAATTATTATGTATTGCCGATTATTAACTTCGGTGTATTGTGAGTTTGTGGTGCTTTCTTTATGCTTAGTGACTAATGACTCTTCCTTTATTGGATTGTTTACAGTCTTGGTGAGCATGTTGAACACTTTCTTTCTCAAATATTTCAGGTTGTGTTGTTGCTGATCTACCCTGTTGATATAAAGATTCTATTCCACTGTAAAGGTCTGATTCTATCCCAGTTCAGTGTATATGGCCTCTACTGTTGGTAAACCGGGTGATGATTCCATGATTGTTGAGAACCTCCCAGAGGAGATTAATGAAATGAAGATCAAGGATGAAAAGGTATAAGAGTTTGTCTTTTCTGCATGCCTTGTGGCTTTGTTTACATCAGGCTTTGGTCCTCATCTACATTTTCACCCATCCCCCCAATGCTAACTTTTTGGTAGGAAATGGATGCTGCAATGGTGGATGGAAATGGAACTGAAACTGGTCGTATTATTGTGACTACTATTGGTGGTCGACAGGGTCAACCCAAACAGGTGGATATTTTGGAAATACAATTGAATTAGATTGTTAGATTGGCTTTCCAGTTAATTAAACTGGAACGCACCATTGGTAGTTATGTATCTCTTAAACATAATAAAGAATAAGAAAAGGTTAAGTTATAGTATATAACATATAACATTAATAATGACTAAAGCATTTTCTCACTCAATAGGGTTTAGCTGCATGGATCAACTGATGCCATTGTGTTTTGTCTAAAAAAGCCCTTCAGAGATGCTATTTATATCTAAATCCTTTCTAGTGATTGCAGTTAGAGATTTTCTTTGTCCATCACTACTTCTATTCATAGGACTATCCCTTCCTTTATTTGAATTTGATTGACTCTTTCAAATGAGGCATCTATCAGTTTTCTTCTAACATGATCAAACCATCAAAGGTGCAACTCTACCCTGTTTTGCTCGGAAGGTGTCACTCCAGCATTCTCTCTAATTCATATATCTGTGATCTTTCAATTGTATGTTCATGCATCCAATGTAAAATTTTTGTCATTGTAACACTTATCTTATGTTCTTATTTGCTGTTACCCAACATTCAATACCACGAAGTTCAATGAAATTTCCTTTTAGCTTAAGAAGCCACTAAATATTAAATAACATTGGCTGTGTTCCTCCATTTCATCCATTAATCTTAATTCCTATTCATATAATTTACATTTTTCTTCCTCCACTACTTTGCATTATAAATCCATGATAACTATATCATGTTTGTGGTATGGTAAGCCTATTTCAAACTCAATTGTCTAAGCTAACGCTAGTGTGTGTCTTGCTAAACTTTTGCTCCATATACTCTGTTTTTCTTTTTCTTAAACTTTTGCTGCAACTTTGACATGGTCATAATGTCATGATCTCTTGAAAAAAGGAGCAGTGGGTAGTTATTGTAGGAAAATGATTGGTGTTAATCAAAATTTATATTTATTTATCAATCCAATTGAGTTTAGTGCTTAAATATCATTTTGAAAATAAATATCACTTTATGCTTTTAGTCTGAACATCTTCCTACTCTCTTTTGCTCTGTATACTTTGCTTTGTTTTTTCTTAAACAGAAGTGTGAATCCAATGCTTCCCTCCATAACTTTAGTTTACCATATATTCCATTTCTTGACTGTCCCACTAGAACTATATGATGTGCAAAAAACATGAGATGAATTTGCGAAACACTGGCTTCAACATATGTTGAGTAAGAATGTTCAAAACCAAGTGCAATAATGAAGGCTCAAGGTTTACCATCAGTGTAAAGATATTTATTGGAAAAATCCTACTTGGCCTTACCATGTGTTTGCATGCTTGTTTCAAACCTATCATACCTAGTGTTGTTAAATAGTGGCCATCGCGGTGCTATGGCAGGTTGTGGTGATAGAAATCCTTCCCATTGCCATGACATGGCCATGGCGAGGTGGGTTTCACATGGCGTGCCATGGTAGTAGCATTTCCTGTAGTAACTATGGCGTGCCGAATGGCAATGGTGGAAATGTTAGGTGTGGGTTCGTCAAATAGAGAAGATGACCTCGGGTCATGTGACTTGATCTAGGTCCAATTTGAAACCCTATTTTTTTTTAAAAGGGGTTGGGTCGTATGACCTGAACTCGACCCAAACCCAAAACTTAAGGTTTAGGGCTCATCACAAACTTGACACAAACTCCAAAAGCTTTTTTAATTTGTGTGAACCTTATTATTGTCAATGACATCCAACCACTACAAGCCACCTTCCATCCGCTACGAACCACCTTCCAGCCATTGTGAACTTGATGCTTAGTCCTCGTCGTGAACCAAAACATGCTGCATTTTGTGCAAACCTCATAATCGTTGACGACATCTAGCCATTGCAAGCCACCCTCCAATAGTTGTGAACCACCCTCTAGCCATTGTGAACTCAACTCAAACTCCATGTTGTGAACCAAAATGTATTACATTTTGTGTGAACTAAGTCATCATTGACAACATCCTACAATTGCAAGCCATCCTCCAGCTGCCATGAATCACCCTCTAGCCATCATGAACCACCCTCCAACCATCGTGAACCGTCCTCCAGCCATCGGAACCACCGAAACACCATTATTTCTCTGAGGATCCTCTCCAAAGACCTTTTGGTTGTTTTTTCTTTCTTCCTCTCTTAAACTTGTGTTTATTCAATCATACCATAGGCCACCATGACAACTAAACAAAAGGCTCTAGGTCATCCAACAGAATTGATCCATGTTGGAAGTATTGTCATCCCTTTAATGATTTAGACACCAATGCTATTGTCTATAATTATTGTGGGTAGATTATGAAAGGAGGAATCACTCGGGCCAAATATCACCTAATGGGAAAAAAAAGGCAATGTTGCATCTTGAAGCAAGTGTCTAAAGGAAATAAGAGAAGAGCTTTGGGAAAATCTTAGGCAAAAGGAGAAGGGAGATAATTCTAAAATTCCAAATATGGCTTATGATCTGTTATTTGAAGATGAAGTTTCAATTCCCACTTCTACTAGTAATGTTAAACGCAGAAGCAATATTGCTAAAAAAAGGGCCTATGGATATATTTTGTAGAGTTCCAACATCTGTAATAAAGAAGAGACAAAAGGAGAAAAAAAGGCAAGCTAACATCCAAAAGTTTTGTGTCAAAAAATTGAAGACAAATGTTCATCAATATATTGCTCGTTTTTGGTATCAAGTTGGCTTCCCATTCAACTTTGTTCAACTGAAGAGCTTTCAAGATATGATTTATGCCATTAGTGCTTATAGTCAAAATCTACCAGCTCTTATTTACCATGAAATTCGAGTTCCACTCCTCAACATGAAGATGGAATACACTCAAGAGTTGTTGACGGATCATAAGGAGCAGTGGAGCAAACATAGTTGCTTTATAATGTGAGATGCATGGATTGATAGGAAACAATGATACCTAATTAATTTTTTGGTGAATTCTTCTATAGGGCCAATGTTTGTGAAGTCCATTGATGATTCTAAATTTGTGAAGACACGAGAAAAACTGTTTGAGTTACATGATTCCCTTGTTGAGGAGATTAGAGAGCACAATGTTTAAGTTATCACAGATAATGAAAACAATTATGTGTTGGCTAGTAACATGTTGGAAGATAAAAGACCACATCTTTATTGAACACCATGTGCATCTCATTACATAGACCTTATGCTTGAAGATGTTGAAAAACTTCCTTTAATAAAGAAAACAATTCAAAGGGGAGTTAGTCTTGTTGGCTTTATATATAACCATAGTAGTATCTTGAGTTTGTTGAGACATTTCACTAACAAAAGAGAATTAGTAAGACATGGGATTGTAAGATTTGCTACTTCTTTTCTATCATTAGAAAGACTTAACCAAAAGAAAGGAAATTTGAGAAAGATGTTCATGTCTGATGAATGGAGCAAAAACAAGCTGTACAAGGAAGCTAAAGGGAGGGAAGTTGCTAAAGTTTTACTTATGTCTTCTTTTTGGAATCATGTGGTTTTTGTTCTCAAAGTTATGACTCCTCTTGTGAAAGTTCTTCAACTTGTTGATAGTGAGAAAAAACTAACTATGGGCTATATCTATGAAGCAATGGAGAGGCCAAAGAAGCAATTATGAAGTCTTCTGAAAACAATGAGAGTAAGTATAAAGAAGTATTTGAAATCATTGATAATAGTTGGAATTGTCCACTACATCGACCACTACTTGCAGTTACTCACTTTTTGAATTCGGAGTTCTTTTATGCCAACCCAAACTTGGAGTATGATTTGGAGGCTACTAATAGGTTGTATGATTGCATCAAGAGGTTGGTGCCAGGTAAGGATATACAACAAAAGATTCTACATGAGTTGCCAATTTACAAGACTGCTTGTGGTCTCTTTGGTTTTGAGTTTGCAAAATCAAATAACAAAACCACAACTCCTGGTGAGAAACTATGAAAACAAATCCTATTATTTTAAGTGTTTTTAGTTTTAATATTTAAATTTTAAGTTAAAGTCTTCGATTTTGTAGCTCAATGGTGGAAAATGTATGGCCAAGTAGCTCTAAACTTGCAGAAGCTAGCTGTAAAGATTGAGTTTGACATGTAGTGCATTAGGGTGTGAATACAATTGGAGTGTTTTGAGCAAGTAATAATCGTGGCCTTCAACTCATTTTATTACTATTTTGTTGTAGGAAGGAACTAATCAATCCTATTTTTATAGAATGCAAATTCATTCAAAAAAAGAGAAATAGGTTGGAGCATAAAAAATTGCATGATTTGGTTTATATTAAGTATAACCAACAACTTGCCCAAAGATATAATACAAGAGATGAAATTGATCCTATTACACTCAATGACATTGATGAGTGCAATGAGCGGTTAGTGAAACAAGTAGATGATGATAACGAAGATGGAGGGAATGAGTTGGTTTTTGCTGATGATCCCACACTTAATTAGACAACTGTTTATGAAGCTTTAGGAATTGGAGAGCCAAAATTTATACAAGAAGGAAGACAAGTAAAAAAGGAAAGGAGCCATCAAGTGCAGGTATTATTATTGAAGCTGTCCAAGAATTGGAGGAAGGATATGCCCCACTGGATAACAATAAAACTGATTATGTTGGAATTGAGAAAGAGCCAGAGGATTAGAAAATTAGGACATTTTATCTCTTGTTTTGGAAGCAATTATTGGACATTTTATCTTCTGTTTTGGAAGCAATTATGTTTTTTTATCATCTTGTATTTTTTTGAAGTCTTGAATTTTGTGTTTTAATATCAGTTTACTGATATTTGATTTGAAGTTCTGAATATTATTGTTAATTTTATGACTATTTGAGTTTTGTCAGTATTTACATGTTTTATTATTTATATTTGTTGCCTCTTTAGTGTTTTTAATTATGTTTACTGTTATATATACTGCTTTTTAGTATTTTTTATTTATATATATGTTTTTTATTTGTCCACCATGGCTTTTGCCATATGCCACCACACCATCTGCCATATGTATATGGCGGATTTTGGGCTCTGTGCCATGCTCTGCCATCTGCTATTGATAACACTGATCATACCCATCCTTGATGTCCTTAAAAGCTTTTATTTAGCTTTTGATTCTTTCCTACTATCATTCAATTTATGAGTTAATTTAATTCATTATTTCATTCTCCTTTGTATCATAATGTTTCTCTTGCTATTTGTGTGGCACAGACTATAAGTTACATGGCAGAACGTGTTGTTGGACAAGGCTCATTTGGTATTGTGTTTCAGGTGGCATTTAATTGATAAGTTGCAGTTTAGATTAATTGTTCTAAGATAGCTGATATAAAGTTGATTTCAGCATATTTGTTTTGCAGGCAAAATGTCTTGAAACTGGAGAAACTGTAGCAATCAAGAAAGTTTTGCAGGATAAAAGATACAAGAATCGTGAATTGCAGACAATGCGCCTTCTTGATCATCCCAATGTTGTGTCACTCAAACATTGCTTCTTTTCCACCACAGACAAAGATGAACTCTATCTCAATTTGGTACTTGAATATGTACCTGAGACAGTATATCGTGTGGTGAAGCATTATAGCAAGGCAAATCAGCGGATGCCCTTGATATATGTTAAACTTTACACATATCAGGTTGTTTATACTTTACTTTTTTTGTTACATACTTCTGTTAGTTAAATCATTGTGTTGAATATTTAAAAAGTCTTTATCATATTGTGAACACTGATTGATAGAAATGATCTAAGTCTGTCACCAATTCTAATTGATGGATTTAAGTAAAAGACACAAGATACTAACCCTTAAATTGAACCTTTGTAATTTGCATATCAGGAAATGGGCCCTTGTTTTCTGCCATATTCTATGCAGTTTTTTCTGTTGTTGTTCTCTTGAATACTTGAACTATTGATGTTTTGAGTGCTTGAACTATAGATGTCTGTTCCAATCAGAGTACTTAATAGCATACTAAAAATGGTGCTATAGAGGCTGTGTTGCGGAGTGGCCCTGGGCCACTACAGAAGCAGGTTTGCATATGCGGTACAAATTGTGGCTATTAGAGCACAGTCGTGGAGCAAACATGGTTAGAAACGTAAGGCATAGTTTGATAGGCAATCTTGATTCAAAAATTCTTTTTTACCTTTGTAAGTAAAACTTGTTTTTACTGCCATAACCAACTTTTTTTCCATTTGAACTTTCTATAAAAAATACTAGCAGTATTTATTGTTAATATATTTTAGTAATTTGAAACCAAAAGGATGGATTTTAAGTGTTAGGGCAGCTTTTTGGGTTCTGTTCATAGGATCCTTAAATTTTATGGATTATTATATTGTTATTATTATTTGTTGCTGTTTTCTTTTAATAATGGTACTTCACTTCCCTTCGAGTTTGTTGTTTCCTATTTTATTAGGATTTAGGACTACATATTGTAGATGTATGCTTATTTTATAAGTTTTAAAATTAATACATTAGGGATTTTTGTTTAAAGGAGGACTTTACCTCCTCATAGTGGTCAGCCATTGGAACCATAAGGTTGTTATACAACACCTTTCTAATTTTTATTTTAGGTTGATGGTACCTTAGAAAATTGAATGAAAATTATTAGAACAGAGAAGGAAATAATTTTATTTCTCTCACACAGTTTGGATAATACAACAATTGATTTATAAACAAAATTAGTCTCAAAATAGAAACTAAATCTGTTGTAATCAAGAATAAAAAATAGGAAGCAATAAGTAGCCTATTATCTATGATCTAATTATAATTTAAATTTTGTTCAAATCTGATTCTGAACAAATTTATTACAAAATCAAATCAAGGCATAAATTAGGAAATGATTGATACAGAATTAAAGACAACTTGCAACACCCTCCTCAAGTTGCTGAATAGATATCCATCATGCTCAACTTGAATATAAGTAACTCATAATTTAATCTAAAAAGACCTTAGTGAGAATATTTGCTTCTTGCTATGAGGTAGGAACAAATGACATAGAAATAATGTCGTTTTCAAGTTTTTCCTTAATGAAATGTCTGTCAATCACCACATGTTTAGTTTTGTCATGTTACACTTGATTTTATGCAATGCTTATTGCAGCTTTGCTATTAACTTCATGTGTCAGTTAATACTCACTCTCAATTCCTGTAGATCTCCCTTCAGCCATGTCATCTCACTACTTGGATCATTGATCTATATTCAACTTCAACACTACTTCTAGCAACTACATTTTGTTTTTTACTTGTCATGTGACAAGGTTGTTCTACAGAAATGTACAATACCTTGAATTAGATCTTCTTTCAGATTGAACCTGCTTAATCAGCACTCGTGTAGGCTTCAATGAACTGTTGATTGGTTATTTTGAAAGAAGGCCTTTTCCTGGAGCACTCTTTTAAGTATCTTGAAGTTTTATAGACTGCCTCAAGATGTTCTTCATAGGGAGAATGCATTAATTGACTTACAAGACTTGCTGCAAAACCAATATCAAGTCTTGTATGAGATAAGTAAATTAGTTTTCCCACAAGTCTTTGATGGATGCTAGTATCCACATGATCACCTTTCGTGCCATCTCCAAGTTTTTTTATTAGGATCAATGGATGTGTCAGCTGGTCTACATTCACTCATACCAGTTTCTTTATTAGGATCAAGGATGTACTTCCTTTGGGAGAGTACAATTCCCTTTTTTGACCTAGCCAAACCATTCCAAGAAAATATCTTAATGACCCCAAATTCTTTATCTCAAATTCTGTCGAGAGTGAACTTTTTAATTTATTCATCTCCAATAAGTCATCCCTTGTAAGGATAATATCATCAACACAAACAATTAGAATAACCTTTCCTTTAGTTGAGTGTTTGACAAACATAGTGTGATCTGTTTGACATTGGGAATATCCCTACTTTTTAACAAATTGGGTTAACTTCTCAAACAATGGTTTGGGTGATTGCTTCAATCAATATAGAGCCTTCTTCAACTTACAAACCGTTGGACTATACTCATGTTCAAATCTAGGTGCAGCTTTCATGAAAACTTCCTCTTTTAAGTCTCCATTGAGAAATGCATTCTTCAAATCTAATTGGTGCAGTGGCCAATCAAGATTTACAGCCTAAGTACTCTAATAGTATAGAGCTTTGCTATGGGTGCAAATGTCTCTGAGTAGTCAATGCCATAGGTGTGGATATAATCTTTGGCAACCAATCGAGCATTGTATCTTTCAAGGGTTCCATCAAAGTTGTACTTGATTGTGAACACCCATTTGCTCCTCGCTATCTTCGTCCCCTTTGGCAATTCTACAACTTTACAAGTATGATTTTTTTCAAGAGTTGTCATCTCTTCTAAGATAACCTTCCACTCGAGAACACTTAAAGCATCCTGAATGTTTTTAGGAATTTCCCTACATGTCAGTTTTGAAGTAAAAGCAAGAAAGAAAGGTGAAAGTTTCTCATATGACACAAATTTAGACAAGGGATGTATAGTTGACCTTACACCTTATCTAATAGCAATTACAAGATCAAATTCATCAAGTTTAGGTGACTCATTGATAAATTCATGATTTGAATGAGTAGGTTGTATAGTTTTAGAAATATAACCTTGTGGCTTGTGGTTCCCGGGAATCATGGCAATGCTAGAGCTGATAATTGGACTCATTTTTTTGTATATTTTTTCTTTTTTTGAGTAGACAATATCAAAAGGTTGTATGCCTCTATAATCTCTACCCATTTCTTTTTCACTTGTTTCATTGATTTCAAGAACTTTAGCATTAGGCACTATGCTATCTTCACATTTTTAGAGCTTTGATAACACCTATTTTCACTTTCGTTTCCAGCAGTTAAAATGCAATAAGTTGGTGATTTATAAGAGTGATCAACATGTTCAAAAACTTGAGAAGATCAAGATAGTGTAGGTTGTTCAAAAGACTGTGAACACAGTGTAGGTTCAAAACATTGTAAGGGCAATGTTGAATCTGCTTTTTATTTCCCCCCACTGAAGATGAGTTTTGAAAGAGAGGTTTTGATTCAAAGAAAGTGACATCCATGGTGATAAAAATTTTCTTTGAAATTGGATCAAAGAATTTGTATCCTTTTTGTGTGGGGGCATACCCAATAAACACAGACCTCTTGGCTTAAGGACTGAGTTTATTTTTGTTTGGTTCATGGTTATGAACAAATGTAGTGCACCCAAATACTTTTAGGGGTAAAATTGATGATAGTCTATTTGGAGGAAAATAATTTTGAAATACCTCCAAAGGAGTTTTGAAATTTAATGTTTTACTGGGCACTCTTAATTAAATAGGTTGCTGTCAATATGGCTCCTTCCCAAAGGTATTTAGGAACCATGTTTTGAAAGAGTAAAGCTCAAGCAGCTTCCAAAAGGTGTTTATTTTTTCCTTTCAACCATCTCATTTTGTTGGGGTGTATCAACATGTGCTTTGATGTATAATTTCATTTTCTATGAAAAAATTGATCAAATTTTCATTGAAAAAATCTTTCCCATTGTCACTTCTAAAAATTTGAATTGTATTTTGAAATTGAATGCTTATCATTTTGAAAAAAAGTTTTTAAAATTGATTCCACTTCATATTTTTCTCTCATTAAGTAGACCCAAGTCAACCTAGTATGGTCATCAATAAAGGTGATGAATCATTGTTTATCTGAAGGCATAGAATCTCTACTAGGTCCCTAAACATCACTATGGATGATTGTGAATGGGCTGAATTCTTTGTAAGGTTGAGGTAAATAAGGGGAATGATGATGTTTAGCCAGTTTCATAATTCAAAGAAGACATTTTTATTTTTGTAAAATTCAGGAAACAAATGTTTCTTATAATTGAAACTTGGATGATGTAGCCTATAATGTCATAACATTATATCTGTATCCTTAAAAACAAGAGTAGAGTTGAGGCATGTACATTGGTTTAGTCCAATCAAATCAGTTTCATCTTCAAATACACAGAGTCCATTTATTTATCTAGCATTGACAAACATCCTTCCCAAGTTCAATTCCTGAAACTTACAACAAGAGGAATCAATTATTGCTTGATAGTTCAAATCATGAGTAATTTTACTGATAGACAGTAAATTACATGACAAATTAGGCACATGAAGGATATTATGAAGAGTTAATGATGGAGAGAGGTATTGTTCCTATTCCAGCTATTTTAGAGAAGGGGCCTTCTTCAACTTTGTATTTTTGTTTCCTGCACAAGGGCTATAAGAGGAAAATAACTTTGAACAATTTGTCATATAGTTAGTGGCACCAGAATCAAGAATCCAAAGAGGTTTTGAAATTCTTTTTTTTTCTGAACTACAAAGGACAACAAATGAATGATTATCTTTTTGGGCAAAAGAGCCAGAGGGATTAACTGTCATTTTGAGAAAAAAAAGTTTATACAGGTGCTCCAATTGTTACTTTGTGAAAAGAATTGTTTTAGTTGTAGTTGTTGACACTTTGGTATCTTCAGAGGTGAGTTGGAAGATATTTCCTTCTCTATTAGATTTCTTCTGGATCTCAATCAATGTGTGGAACCCCCAATTTGAGGATCACACGATCATTCACTTGAAGTGGGATCATGTTTTCACTAGCAGTTGTTGAAGAGAATGAATTGGCACTAATCATTGTAAATTTCATCATTGGAGAAAGCCAGGTTCAGATCTTCAGCTTTGAAACCATGATAGAATAGAGAAGAAAATAATTTTATTTCTCTGATACTGTTTGAATAATGCAACCATTGATTTATAGACAGAATTAGTCCTAAAGCAGAAACTAAATCTAGTGTAATCAAATCTGATTCTGAACAGATTTATTACAAAATCAAATCAAGACATAAATAAGGAAATGATTGATATAAAATTAAGGACAAACTTGCAACAATTTTTTTTATAAAATGTTGAATAAAGTTTCTCTTTACTTGAGTTCAAGCCATGGGTTCCTTAGGCATCAAACCTAAGAAATGATTATACCACACTAAAAATGAAAATCAGTTCACTGAATACCAGAAAATGCTGTAGTATACTTGGAGTATGTTAAGATTCATTTGTGCTAAGAAGTAGCTTTTTTATCCTTAATGTGTATTAAAATCTATGTATTGTCATTGTTGTTAGTTGTGATGTATTTCTATGGTTTTTGATAGATTTGTAGAGCCTTGGCTTATATTCATGGATGTGTTGGAGTGTGCCACAGGGACATTAAGCCACAGAATCTACTGGTTGGTATCACTTCAGAAAATTTTCATTTTCTTAGTTTGGTGATTTGTTGCCAATACAGTCTTCTGTTGCACAGGTTAATCCTCATACTCATCAAGTCAAGCTTTGTGATTTTGGAAGTGCAAAAGTTCTGGTAATGTTCCACTTCTGTCTAATGTCGAGTGAAGGTCATTGGCATCTACTAGGATGATTATTTTGTGTTTCATGTTACCTGCTCTTGCATTTATAAAATCTAAGTATTAATTTTTTTCATATTTTATTTTATTGGGCATTCATACACAAATAAATCAATTGGCTGATATTTGGGTGACATTCCAGTCACTTTGTAGATTAATTGGTGGGGTATAAGTTTCCTGGACCAGTTCTGTGTCTTTGCAGATCTGATTAGCTGAAAATGTTTGTGTTTAGTGATTTAGGTTGGTGGAAATTCTAAAATTTAGATAGCTGTTATGGTAACCTTATTAAGATCCTTAGTTATGCATGATTGTATCCCTACATAAAACATGACTTCCTTGCAGTGTGATTGTTTTCACAAGAGCAAATCTTGGAAATTCCACCTTCCAATTTTCAAATGGGCTTAGGTTAGCTTCATGATGCATCAATTCTGCTCCTTATTGGTGTCTGCACCCGCCCTTTTCCCCTGAATTTTACCCCATAAAAAAGATGCAAAATGAATTTATTGGGTAGAGAAGAAAGCTCTCTATATTTTTCCATCACTTAAATGTGTTTGAAATTCATTTGTTGAATTGCTCATGATTTTTTTAGCCTTTTAAATAATTTGTATTTTCTACCAAATTGTTTGAGTAGGTCAAGGGTGAACCTAACATATCATATATCTGCTCTCGATACTATCGAGCACCTGAACTCATATTTGGGGCAACTGAGTATACTACGGCAATTGATATGTGGTCTGTGGGTTGTGTGCTTGCTGAGCTGCTCCTAGGACAGGTTTGTGAAACAAAATATTTTCACGAATTTTCTTCCTATTTCTTTTGCATTTTTAAAAGAGTCAATGGTGCTTACAAGTCTCTTCACTGTTGGCCATCTGTAATTTGTAGCCTCTGTTTCCTGGAGAAAGCGGAGTAGATCAACTTGTTGAAATTATCAAGGTAAAATAGTTTGCTTTTGCCTTATTTTGACATGATGTAGAATATAATACCTTAACCATTTTAAAAAGATAAACATGCATTTATGTTATTAGTTTCTCTAAATTGAGTTATTGTTTTATGTTTTAGGTACTTGGGACTCCAACTCGCGAGGAAATAAAATGCATGAATCCAAATTATACAGAATTTAAATTCCCTCAAATCAAAGCTCACCCCTGGCATAAGGTGAGTTCCATGACTTGCAGACTAACCAATTGCATTAGTAATGTTGTACTTTTTGCATTGATCTGGCAATTTCTTTTCCTTTTTTTAAATAGATATTCCATAAGCGTATGCCCCCAGAAGCAGTAGATCTTGTTTCAAGGCTTCTCCAGTATTCTCCAAATTTAAGATGCTCTGCTGTGAGTGTTTGTCATTCTTGGAGGAATATATATGAAAAATTTAATATATTTTGTAGTACTTGAATCATTTAACAATTCAATTAACATAGCCATTAAATCATTTCATTTACTGTATTTTTTGCAGTTGGATGCATGTGTCCACCCATTTTTTGATGAACTCCGCGACCCTAACACCCGTCTCCCTAATGGACGCCCTATGCCACCCCTCTTTAATTTCAAACCTCAAGGTAGTCTGCTTTCCATCTACTCTTATTTCTGGCCATAAAGAAACTTTCTGATGCCATGTCTTTTGTATGATGGCACAATAATTGTAGAGCTGAAGGGAATGACTTTGGAGCTGCTATGCAAACTAGTTCCAGAACATGCTCGGAAGCAGTGTCCATCCCTTAATTTCTAGATAGCTAACATAACCCTTCCTTGATTACTATTATGTGGACCTTCTGTGATATTTTGTCATGCTTTTCCTACCTGTTTTCTTTATATAAGTAAAGTCGAAAAGACAATTGCATCTGTTATCTTTACAATCAGATACTTGGTTGATAAATGCATTTGCTTATTATGTACTGTTGTCTGTGAAGACATTAGTTATATTACTATTTGTATTGCGTGTGGTCTTTCATTATAGATAGTACTTAACAGTATTCAATATTCATAATTTGAAGATATCAGTTGGTTCAACTAGTAAAATTATGTGGATTTGAGATCAGATTTCATCAGCATTAGTGATGGTGGTTGAGTAAACGAGATTCCCTCCCCTGCACCATATGTACTCATGAACCAAAAAGAGGGAATGTTCAAATTTGATTTGAAATAAGTTGAAATTTCACTGCTATTTTTTTTTCTTATTTTAAAATTTCTCTTTTGTAAAATCAATGAGTTACTTGATATTTTTTCTAATATAAGCAGATCTATTGTTAGTGATGAATAATTAAGAATGTATTTTTTTTTATAATATTTGATTGTTTTATAACTTTTGTTGACGTTAGTAATTAAAAACCTTTTAGTTCTGATATTCTAGAAGTTAGAATAAAGTTTTAAGTATTTATCAACTTTCAAAATTCAACTATAATAATTGGTTTAACTTTTAAGATAACCAAATATGTTGATATTGCCAGTGATAATTTTTCAAGAAACTTCTATTAAAATGTATTTATTTTTTGGTAAAGTATTAAAATAGATTTAAATGTGACATAGTAAAATTTATATTTTAAAACAGCAGGTATAATTTGAGCTTTTTTAGAGAGCAAAATGTCTATTCCTAAAGGAATTAGTGTAATAATCTGTAGCTTATTTAGATTTTAAAATTATAATATACAAAATGTTTATATTATTATAATTTTTATTTTATATAAATACATTTTATTAGTTATGTATATAGATTTTTTTAAAAAAAAGAGATAAAATAAGATGTTAGTAATGAAAAGTATTATTGTGTATTTATATGTTAATATTATTTTCATTTATATAAGTGTTTTAAAAGATATCATCTTTGTAAATATTTTTTATTTAGATATATACATAAATTTTAATATATATATACATAATTTCATATGAAATATTAATGAAAAATATTTTTAAATGTATTTTGTAATTATTAATTTTTATTTTATAAAAAAATTAAATAATATCAGCATAAATTACATTAACTGTTACATTAGTTAATAACTTTTAATTATATAATTTTATCTCAACATACTATTAAATTAAACTTTTTTTATATAAATAATATTTATCAAATTTT
>JAMLFT010003429.1:0-22103 GCA_026544285.1 Pachyrhizus erosus | reverse complement strand
GTTATTCAAAAAGTAAAATAAACCAAACTGAATCACAAATTAAACCAGATCAGAAGTTAAACCAAACAATTTTCCACGATACACTTTAAAGAGACCATTAAATATTAGGGCCGTTAAAAATATATTTGTGAACCAAATTAAACTAAGAGTTAAAAAATTTCAAATAGTGCACCAAATAAAAAAAAAATTCAATTTAATTTAGACGAACCTGTTTATCTTTTGGAATTGGTTCAAGGAAATTATTTTGCAGCTCAATTCAGTTTAGTTTTTTTTTTTTTTTGTTGTTGAATTGAACCATGAAAAAACCTACTAAATATACAATGTCTTGAATATTCGAGGAAGAGCTTTATCGACTAAACAGTAGACACACATGTTAAAAAATGAGTTGTTTACTGCTACTCGTCCTTTATTAATTTTTCAAGTTTTCTCTTTAATTTTGAATTTTATTTTTCAGGGTAAATTTTATTTTTATACCAATAAAATCTGACAATTAATAACTGGTCTTAAGCACACAGACAAAAATTTATTTTTTAATAATTATAAAAAAAAAAGAAATTTAATTTTTAATTAATTACGTGTAGAAAATATGTTGTGAGAAATAAAAGCGACGTTGAATTCCATTGCAAAGTAAGTTGAAGTAGCGTACTCATTTTTGTCTCTTTGACACGCCAAGCATTCAACAGTGTTTGTTGTTGTCTCAGTCTCTTTGGCGCACTCAAACCCGTAACCTCGTTCACTTCACCAGATCTCACTCAGTGCAGAGAGAAGAGAAGAAAATGGCGGTGATGGCGGTTCACCAATTCGCGCAATGCATCACTTGCCACGCCTGGAGCCCCGATCAATCCAGTAATTATCCTCTCTCTCTCTTTCTATTTCTTCTTTTTCGGTTTGGATTCCCATAAAATTTCACTGTTTCCGGAGAGAATAGAGTACGCCTTTCGCTTTTGCTTTTACGAATTTTAGGAAGTTCGATTCGACGGTGGTTTAGATTTTGGATTATGGAGTTTTGGGCTTTTGTAGATGCGGTTTTGATTGGATCTGATTTTTTGTTTCCTTCTATGCGGTTTAAGTTTTTCATTTGAAATCGAGTGTAGGAAGTGGTTAGAGGAAACTGGAAACTGGAAACCTTCTGTGCGGACATTGTTTGGTGGCGAAGTTGATATTCTTTATGTGTTAAGTATTGGTTTTTTTTTTTTTTTTTTTGAATTATGAAGCGTTTGGATTCCTGAAACTTGGAAAATTGTTGATGTTGGTGTGTTTAATCGTCTAGGAAAGATGTGTACATCGTTTGATTGTTTGATTATCAGTTTGAGTAATTTCGTTTTTGTTTTAAGTCTGTTTTGAATTTATTTTGAATTTTGCACAAACTAGTCTGCTTTGTAATTGTGGGAGAATGTGATTATTTAAGGGGCGGAATAGAAGTGGTTATATTATTGTACATTGTAGTCCAGGATGTATTGAAGAACTTGAGTGAGAGGTACTAGAAGTTGTGGAGGCAAAGCATAGCATAGGAGATAATAATGCATATATAGGGTGCATTGGGAAATGTTTGGATAAGAAGGGAAGGGGAGAATTTAGGAGGTTGAGTAATAAGTTTTGTTCCCTTTGTTTGGATGTTTGAAATCCTTCAAATTAGTGTGACTTAAGAAAAATGTTCATAAACAGGGAGTTTTGGAGGTTCACGTGATAAACCCTCTTCTTATTTCCTTTATTTTATAAAGGAAAAATTATTAATTTAGTTCTTATAGTTACACAAACTTAACCTTTTAGTTCTCACACTTAAAAATCATCTCTTGTAGTTTCTATAGAAGTACTTTAAGATCTCTTGTAATCCCTAAAGTTATACAAATTTTATCTTTTAGTCGTTGTCATTTGTAAACAGGGACCAAAATGGATCAAAAAGTGCTTGTATAGAGATTAAAAGAGATGATTTTTAAGTGTAGGGACTAAAAGGTAAAGTTTGTGCTACTATAGAGACCAAATGAGTAATTTTTCCTTTTATAAAACTCCCAAATGAGAGGAGGCTTTACTTAAAATCATCCCTTTCATTGTATCTCCTCCATCCAAACATATCTAGCCCAATGAGAAGGAATGAAGGCCTTCATTAATTATCTGGGTGTTATTCAATTTAATATATCTCAATGTTTTTCTTTATTTATTTCCATTTTCTTTCTCCCAACTCCACATGTTTCCCCCTTTTAAATGAATGACAAACATTTATTGAAAATCTACCAAACTTAGTTGGAGCTTTTCATCGTGCATATTGGCCTTAGATATCAATTTTGT
Organism: Pachyrhizus erosus; assembly: GCA_026544285.1. Taxonomy (NCBI): domain Eukaryota; kingdom Viridiplantae; phylum Streptophyta; class Magnoliopsida; order Fabales; family Fabaceae; genus Pachyrhizus; species Pachyrhizus erosus. Next base: position 19,817 of record JAMLFT010003429.1, on the reverse strand, counting down.
TTCTGGACTGAATCAAATGTGAATCATGAACATAGTTATTGATTGTGTGCTATACCAACATGATAGCCCCACCAGGCCTCCAGCTGTAATGAAGTTCATTTTCTGGAGCACTTTAACATCATGTGTGTTGCATTGCAAATTGCAGCCAAAATTGCCACTATTCACACTGCTATTGCACATGGAGGGTAAAGCCCCATTTTACCCCATTTTCTGACTTTTCCAACCCTATTATTTTGATATTTTTATCATTTCCCAGACATATTTGGCATCTGAATTTTGAAACCCTCCTTTGTTCTTTTCTCATCCACCCTCATGAGCTCAGGACCACTGATTGCTGGCAGTATGTCTGGCCAATCCCTGCATTTACCAGTATTTCTGGTAACCAGAGTCTCTTGGTACCTCATTCATGCACTTTCTGTGCAGCCCATCCACTCACTCTCTGTTGACCCTGATCACATGTTCAAGGTCCTATTCTTTTTTTTTTTTTTTTTTTTTTTCTGTTTTTGGTCACCCTCTGTTTTGTTACTCAACCCCCTGTTGTCCTATTCTTTTTGACTGTGACTTATTAATTATGAATATGTCTTTGATTTTGAATAATTTTTTATTTTTGAGTATTTATGTGTATGGGAGAACAAGGTTGCATTTGGCTCACTAAGCTGTCCAATGAGGTTCTGAGATCTAAGAAGATGCTGAGTTTCTGAGATCTAAGAAGATGCTGAGATTCTGAGATCTAAGAAGATGCCAAATGAGTGGAGAAGAGTACTTTGATCCCGATTTTTAAGAACAAAGGAGATATCTAAAATTGTGCTAACTATAGAGGTATAAAACTTATGAGTCACACTATGAAACTAAGAGAAAAGGTGATTGGGAATAGATTAAGAGTAGAAACAAAGATTGCAGAGAATCAATTTGATTTTGTGCAAGAGGTCTACAACAGAAACCACTTATCTTTAATGAAAATTGATGGAAAGGCACAAAAGTAAGGAAAGAGACTTACACATGATTTTTGTTGACATGGAAAAAACTTAAGACCATGTTCCAAGGATGGTGTTATGGAAGATTTTGGAGAAAAAAGGTGTGCGCATGACTTATATCTGAGCTATACAAGACATGTATGAAGGGGTAACTATTAGTGTGAGAACTTTAAGAGGTGAAACTAAGGACTTTCCTATTGGGATAGGTTTGCATCAAGGCTTAACTTTAAGACCTTACTTGTTTAACCTAGTCTTGGATGTGCTTATCAAGGACATATAAAAGATTATCCCTAATTGCATGCTTTTTGCAGATGATATAGTCTTGATTGAGGAATCAAGGGAGCCAATGAATAGTAAGCTAGAAATATGGAGGTAGACTTTGGAAATAAAAGGTTTTTGCGTAAGTTAGAGTAAGACAAAGTATATGCATTGTAATTTTAGCAAAAGACAAGAGGATTTTGGCTTAGAATTAAATTTGAGAGAAAATGTCATACCATAGGTTTCTAAGTTTAAATATTTGGGATCAATCATACAAGATGATGGAGAAATTAATAAGGACATTACACATACGATACAAATAGGATGACTTAAATGGAGAAAGACATTGGGGATTATTTGTGATTGTGAACTATCTACCAAACTTAAAGACAAGTTCTATCGTATAGCTATATGTCTAGCTATACTGTATGGTAATGAATGCTGGGATTTAATAGGACAACATGAGAGAAAAGTGAGAGTAGCAGAAATGAGAATGTTAAGATGGTTGTGTGCTCATACAAGAAAAGATAGAATACAAAATGAAGTTATAAGATAGAAGATTGGTGTAACACCCATTGAGAAAAAGATGACAAAAAATCGGTTAAGGTTGTTTTTGCATGTACAAAGAAGGCCACAAGAGGCACTAGTTAGAAGAGGAGATTGCATGTTTTTTAGTCTGGAGAAAAGGGGAGGAGGGAGACCAAAATGGACGTTGAAGGACATCATTAAGGGAGATCTCAAACTCAATAATATTTCTGAAACTTTGTTTTTTAATCGTGCCGAATGACGTTATGTGATCCATGTAGTCAACTTCACCTGGTGGGATATGACTTTATTGTTGTTGTTGTAGTTGTTGTTTAGTATTTATATGTGTATAATATAAATTATCCAGTTAGGTCTATAATCTTTGGTAAGTGGTATAGTTGCCATCTTGTAGTCTACTATCCAACTACAGCGTTTTTGGGGTTGGCATCTCTGTGCTACTATCTAAGATTGATAACTATGTTCATGAACTGTTTGGTTATTAAAGAAACAGAAGAAAGGGAGAGAATTAAGTGGAAATGAAGTGTGTATTTATGTTTGGTTGTGTACAATTGAGTGGAAGTTTATTTCTTACCTACCAATTAACATTAGTTTAAACATTTTTTCTCTATTCCATTCTTTCCCTTTCTTTCTTCGCTGCCAAACATATCTGAAATGTGTAGTCAAAACATGTTTGAACTTGGAAGTTTGATCTCAATTAGCAAATTGTAGTTTGAATATTTTCTGATATTGAGTTGCTTGTTGGTCATGCATTAATACTAGGAAATTTATTTTTAAGTTGTTGTTTTGGGACCAAATTGATGATTCTGCCTCAAGACATAATTGTTGTAAAGCTCATGTAACAGTGGAATTAATTTAGATGTTTCAAGATTTTTTTTCTTATTATACAAACTTCATATTTGGGGGTTTTACTGTTTCATGAATATGAGGTGCTATGTGCTTACATTTGAACATTTCATGTATCATATTACACACTCAAGATGTATTATAATATATTTATCTCCTTTTGTAGTGGTTGCATTATGTCCAAACAATAATGAGGTGCACATCTATAGGCTGGTTGAAGACAAATGGGAAAAGGTGCATGTTCTTCAAAAGGTACTCTGCTAGTATTCCTCCTTTATTTCTCATTTAGAATAATGTTAATAATTTTCTGGATGTGATCACAGTAGAAGATATTTATAACTGATATTTTTGGTGCTTACAAAATAATTTATATTGTCAAAAGTGATTGGATAGGCAGTAAGAACGAATGCAATTTTTAGTGCAATAAGTTGTATTATATTTTTAGTGTATATCATACTGTTCTATGAACTATTATCTGAATCTAGTAGCATCTGATTCTTTGTTCATGAAGTCATGCACACGTGATCAGCCACTCAAGTTGCAGAGGGCTATTAGGCATTAGCTATTGATGTACCCACTCATGCTTTGATTGTCTTCAATATACTTAATTATTTTGCAATTAGGGACTTCTGTTAGGATTACCTAAAGAATTGAGAAACTTATGTGGGAATATGTCCCTGTCCTTTATTAGTTGTTATCTTTTGATTGGACACACTTCCCCATGTCAAATTTTCTTCAATTAGTGACTTCTGCTAGGATTACCTAAAGAATTGAGAAACTTGTGTGGGAATATTTCCCTGTCCTTTATTAACTGTTATCTTTTGATTTCTTCAGTTAGGTCCAGTTCCACTATTATCATCATTTTACAGTAATTACCTAAAGAGATACTTATGAGGAATTCCCCTGTCCTTTTTAAGCATTATCTTTTGACTGTAACTGTACACAATTCCCTGTTCAAATTTTCTTTCAGGTTCTAAGGTCCACTTTTTTCCTGGATTTTTTCTCTCATTTGTACAATAGCACTTTTGTTTAAATTTTGATGAATGTTGGGTGTACCCTCTGACTTTGAAGCAATTCTAATTGATTAAGTGCAGCTGGTTTGAAATGACTAAGGAGGACAAAACCTTATGCTGTTGTGCTGTTTTCTCTGCTATGTGTTATGTTTGGTTTGAGCAAAATGCTTATGTTGTCCTGGATGCTTCATTATCTTTATCAATGTCATGGGATTTTTTTTGTTGCTCTGAGATGGCTTCTTTAGGATTTTTTCAATCATATTTGCAGAGGGATTATTGGGTAAATTTTTATTAGTCTTAGCTAAGGATCCTATGTTGCCCTCTTTTCAACATCTATGTTGATTTTTCTTTCTCCAATATATACTTTTGTAGAAAAAATAGGTGCGCAGAAAGTGTGGGATGCATAAATAATTTTTCAGTTTTGTCTGCTTCCATATGTGCCCCTTTCTCGTTGTCAGATTTGTCATCAGATAGGGTCCTGTAAATCCTTCTTTAGTGCTCTGCCATTGTTGGATTGTTTAATGGCATCGTTCAAGCAGTTAAGCAAAAAAGATATCCTATTTCCTTATTTTATTTTTCCTATTCATTATATCTAGTAAACTTTCTTCTTTTATAAAAAAATGTTAAATTTTTCATTGAATAACTTTCTATGCTGTTTTGTACTGAATTTTTCATCAAATAAAAAGCGTGTGGTGAAATTTTTAAATGAAGTTGGTAATCAATGGAGTATTTTTTTTTGGTTTTATATAATCTATAGAGTCAGCACCAGACAATGAAGTTGTGCCTCCTGAGGCTAAGGCTGGACCAGCCTGAAATGCTCTCATTTTTTAGTACTTAAACATATTTCTAAATTCTAATTGTACCATAGAGTCATGTATATGGAATGTTGGGAAAGACTTTCATTTTGCTTGTCTTTGGTTAGATATTATTTTGTAAAAGAGATGAAAAATAGAACTCATATACATGTATTATTGGGATGTCATGCCATACCTAACAAGGTTGTCAAAATTAAGACTTTACCTAGGATCTGAAAGGTGGCGGGCACATAGTGTGATTATAACACAGATCATAAGATTCTACTTAAACCACAAAATTATACACAAACACTCGCTGAGATGAGAATAAAACTTTTATATCAATACTAACATCTGATTATTCTTAAATTGAAGCATAAGACTGTCACATACAGCTCACATAGTCACAAACTCACAAACTCACAGCCTAAGCTAAGTTACAAAGTTAACAACTCCAAATACAAGGTAACACAAACTAAAACATTAGAAGAAACATTGAAACATATAAGTCAAAGTGGAGAGTAAAACAGAGAGAGAAGTCAAATTAGAGAGCAAGACATGATGAACAGAAAACAGCGGATGTGTGAGATTGACCCTGAAATTGATGTTTGGAACAGAGAATGAGACAATCAGTGACCATGCAACAGAGAGAGACAGAGAACAGAAGCTTGGGTATTTGCCTCCCAGGCGTGAGAGACTAAAAAGATTAGAGATTGACAGATTAAGTGATGGTAAACTGAGAGCGGACTTAAACTAAGTCTGTTTGGATAGGAGTGGAAATAGAAATGAAAGAAATCAGAAGGGTAGAAATAGAAATGAATTATAAGTGAAATCCTGCTACAATCCCACCAGAATAAAATCTTCTGTGTGAATGGGATCAGAAGGCAGTATGAAAATCAAACTTCTTTGTGAAAATCATAAGCCAATATGGAAATCAATTACTTCCTCGAAGGTCAAATCTTTTGTTTGGTTTGAACTTCTGTTCTGAATTGGATTAATACTAATGATTTACTTCAAATTTGAAGACCTCTAACTATTTTGTCTCATTATTTTGTTATGTGCAGATCTGTTAGAGTGATATTTGTACAACATTAATTAGTTAATATGTTGATTCTGTTGCGTGGCTTCAATTGTTAGTTAATCAGTTTCCAAGTTTGTTATGTTCAATTGATATAGTGAGTTGAGTCAACTGCCTATGTATAACATACTTGTGTGGAGCTTGCCTAGCATTTCAATTTAGTTCAAAATACATAAATTAACCTGCTTTCACTGTTCTCCCTATTAGGAAATTCTCTCGTTTTTCATACTTTCTTTCACCATATACTATAGATTTAAAATTCAAGAAAATTGATTTTTGTAAAGAGTTTAACGGTGATGTATTGAAAGTGTAAAATAGTTTTACACTGCTATCCAATCACAAATTACTATTAATATGACTTTTAAAATAATAATTGTAAAAGTCAACAAATTTACAATACATGATATTTTGTGATTGGATGACAGTGTAAAACTGTTTTACACTATTAGTATATGACCTTTTTTTCTCTTTTGTAAACGTTGCATGGCAATCTCCTCTTGAATAATTTCTTTGGTGTTTTCAGCAGAGATTGGGTTTTCCCCAAAGGATCCCCATAAGTTCCTTTGTGTTAATTTTGGAGGTGTCGAGTTTGTGTGAGATTACAGGCAATATATTATGTTCTGATTTATTTGTTATTATAGATGTATATATCAAAATATTCAGTTTTGCTTATCAAAATAAACAAATAAAATAGTATTATCAAATCCTAGGATTTTGACATCCTTGATGCCAATAAGATCGTGATTCATTTTATTTTTCTAATGCGTTTCTGTTTATAATGGATTAACTAATTTGGTTGGAGACTTTGTGAATAGTTTCTAAGTCATTTCTTGGCTTTTTTCTCAGCATGACCAGGTAATTTCTGGGATAGACTGGAGTGCAAGATCAAATAGAATAGTTACTGCATCCCATGATCGGAATTCGTGAGTGCCTGTGTGATTTAAAACATTAGACTTATCACCCTAGGTCTTGTGACTTTTTAGCATGACTTTTTTTTTTATATATATAACACAATACATAATAACAAATTAAAATACAAACCATGTGTTCTCTGTAGATATGTCTGGAACCTTGAAGGATCAGAATGGGTGCCAACTCTTGTTATCCTTAGACTAAACCGTGCTGCTCTTTGTGTTCAATGGAGTCCAAAAGGTATGAAGCATGTTGCCATGTTTCAGTTCCTCTATGCTTCTCCTTAATTAAGGATATGTTTATAAATTCATGAAAGTTTATGTAGGGCAAATAATTATTCTGAAAGTTATGAGCTGTGTCTGCCTTCTAAAGTTAGATAAGCATATTTTTTGTGTCTTAGTCATCTCAAAATTTAAAGCAAATGTGTAGAAGTGAAATCTCTGTTTCCTTCTCCACCCTCTGCACTGTTGGATTACACTAAGTGCCTGTGTTGGAAGATGTAATGATGGTTAATAGGCTGTCATAAACTAACTCTAGTTATGCCCTTGTCATGCATGTCTGGTGCTATTTTATGTTAGGTTAAATATATTTTTAGTCCCTATAAATATGAAAATATTCGTTTTTAGTCCTTCTATTTTTAATAATTGATTTTTGATTCCTCATTTTATAAAATGTGTTAAAAATGATTTTGATTATAGATTTTGTTAATAATTCTGGTCATTTTGATACTAATTTTAGTCAGGTTAATTCTAATTCTAATCAAGTTGGTCTTGTTCTCCTTTTTTGTATCAAAATGACAAAAATCATTAACAAAATCTATAATGAGGTTCACTTTTAACTCATTTTATAAAATGAAGGACTAAAAATCAATGATTAAAAATAGAAGGACTAAAAACAAACATTTCCATATTTATAGGGACTAAAAACATGTTTAATTCTTTTATATTTGATCAAATTTTTATCAGTCTTGCATGTAATGTTAATATTGGAGGCTTGATCCTCTGCTGGGCCAGTTTTGCCCTTCCCTACTCGGGTGCTTGCACTTTCTTTGTAATATCCTGTTTTTTTGGTATTTCCAGAATAATTATCTAAATAGTTATTGTTAATTATTCTGTGAAATTGCTGGTAAAAGTTATATGGTTCTGATGCATTTCCAAATTCTGTTTTGTTAGAAAACAAATTTGCAGTGGGAAGTGGAGCCAAAACTGTTTGTATATGCTACTATGAGCAGGAGAACAACTGGTCTGTTAGTGTTTCCTTTCACTTTATTTCCTACGTTCATTTGCATCTTCGCAGTATAATGGTTATGCGGAGTTTTTTGCATTCTAGATTCACCTTAGATGTTCTTAGACCATAGTTTTAGACTTGGCTGTTTAGAGGTGTGTTTAGAGATTAGACAATAGTATGTTGAGTCAAACAACCTAACATGTGAAGGATTGTTTTAATTGGTTCACAAGGCATCTAGTGCCCTGCAATATATGTCTTCTATTACTGGAATAGCTTGTTCATGCCTGTAACATGTTCATAAATGTTGATCTTGATAATATTTAATAATTCAAATTGATGGGGTATGCTACTTTCTAGTATGTTTGGGATAGATGTTGACTTTAGTTAGTTGTTTTGTGTATTGAATTTTCCATTTTGTACCTGGGCATTATTTTAGCAATTAGAATGTGAAAATTTTCTTATTATATATGACAGACCCATGAGTTCACTCATGAGTGAGTTGGGTTTGATCAGGTTGAAGGAAAAAAGTATTTCCCTAACCTTAAGTTGACCAGTACTACCCACGGACACTCATAGTTGATATCACTGGAATATTAAAATTTGCAAGATAGTTCATGGATCTTTCTTTTCTTTTTGTTGTTTATTTTATATATTTGAATCTACTTTCCAGGTGGGTCAGCAAACTTATCAGGAAAAGACACGATTCTTCGGTGACAAGTGTTTCTTGGCATCCCGATAATGTTAGTTTGATTTTCTCACATCGTACACACACACACACGTATAGATACATATATAGGTAAATACATATATAGATAGATATTCTGAGTGTTTGTTATTATTTTATAGTAGTTATTAAAAGCCGCCTTTCTTGTATACCAAGTCAGCTCCAGATTAGGTTGCACTTGCTTGGTTTGTTGATAAATTCTCTAAAATGTATTTTTATATGGCTATATGTGTGGATTGCTATTATGATTTATTTGCAATCCTCAATATTTTAAAGACTTCAATACAATTTTAGTCCTCTTATTTTGTTCAATCCGCAATTTTGGTCTCTATTTTAAAATAGAGACATTTGGTTCTCTCATTTTATAAAATCTATAATTTTGGTTCAATCTTAAATTTTATCTATACATTTATTTCTTTTATTTCTTATATTCTAATTAATTACATCATTTCTTGATGATATCTTAAGTTTAGGGTAATTGGATTGAAATAAAAGACATAAAATGTAGGCAAAATTGAGGATTGAACCAATATCACAGATTTTTAAAAATGGAAGACCAAATGTCTTTATTTTAAAATAAGGGTATCAAAATTGTAGATTGAACAAAATAAGGAGACCAAAATTGTGTTTGAAATATATCTATCATGTGATGTAAAAACCCCTATGCACAACATCTTTGTTTTTATTTTGCTTTTCTTTTAACTGCAGATTTTTCTTGCGACAACATCTACGGATGGGAAATGCCGAGTATTCTCCACCTTTATAAAAGGCGTTGATGCAAAGTATGATAAAAGCAACTCAGAATGTATCTGACTTTTTCTCTTTATTTTTTATATCATTCAAGTTTAAATGTTGAATTGGCACAGGGATTCAAAAAAGGGTACTTCATCAGATTCAAAATTTGGAGAGGTTCAATTTTAACTCTTATTCCTCATGTGAATTTTTTATATTTATGATCTGCTTAACGTATAATGAATTTGCATACATGTTGCAATAAATACATTGCTTGTGAAGCCTGTTAAATATCCTATGGATATATTATGAACCTGTTGTGAAATGAAAAGACAGTGTAGCTTCTGCTTATAATATTTTTCTTGTCTAACAGCTGATTGTTCAGCTTGATCTCTCATCGTCTTGGACATTTGGAGTCAAGTGGTCACCAAGTGGCAATACTCTAGCGTATGTAGGTGAGAAAGTTCTCTCCTCTGGCTGGATTACACTTGGCTAGCTTAGATTATGGCTGCAAGCTAAATGTTTCTTTCTGTCTGTTTTCATTTTTCTTCTTTCTGATGCATAGAATCAAGATTGCTTGTGAGCTTCTGCTGAGGTTTAGTTATCGTCTTTATGTTTAATAAAAGAATAATATTAAAGATAAACATGTTGGTACTATTAGGTATTTAGGTATTCATGGTGCACAAAGATTTGATTTATTTGTCTAGTATCTTGACCCATTATATTAAAATAAAATATCGGGCTCTTCTATAAAATCATGTGAGCTTTTGAAACCATTGTATTTTATTAAGTCTATTTGTGTCTTTTACTTGTGACCAACTGTATTTGTTGATATTCTACAGGTCATAATTCTATGATATATTTTGTTGATGATGTTGGTCCATCTCCTTTGGCCCAAAATGTTGTGTTCCGTGATTTGCCTCTCCGTGATGTGGGTCAGCATCCACTCTGTCTAACCATTTTTAGTTTCCTATGCCCTTCTTGCGGATAATTTACTGATATTTTTTGGAACTGGTGGATCATTGAATGACATGTTTTCAGGTATTATTTCTTTCTGAGAGAAAAGTGATAGGTGTGGGATTTGATTGTAACCCAATGGTTTTTGCCGCAGATGAAAGAGGAATTTGGTACGTGCAAACTTAGATATTTTTTTTTCCTTAGATTGACCTTATAAATGTGACTTGGTCAATTTGTATGCAATCTTTCTACTTTCTAGTAGAGCTTCAATTATTGAGGCTTTTCATCTCTAGGTGGAAGAAAAGTGTTGTTTTGGTTCCTCATTTATTTTTCCTTCTCTTTTGATGCGTTGTTTCTCCAGGAGTTTTGTCAGATATCTGGGAGAACGTAAAGTAGTATCTTCTGGATCAAGATATGGCTCACAGGTAACTGAATTTCTTGCCAAAGATTCTTCAATATTCAGCAATGAGAAACATGAATCTCCCGCTGGAAATCAATTTCATTAATCTTATTGTCTAACATGGAAACACTGATGGAGTTGTGGCATGGCTAGCTTGATATAGAGAGAATTCCTGATCCTTGTAACACATTTAGATTTGACAAATTAGAAAGATCAAAGAGAAATGTCAGGGAAAAATCATGTCTGCTGGCGGGGACCATAACTTCCATTTTGATGTCTAATGAAGATACTCTCATCGTAACAACATTTAGCTGTGTTATAGATTTAAGATTAATTAGTAATTTAGTGTATTAGTATATTTGTCTTATTTTCTGTACCAAAACTGTTTTTTATTTTTGGTTCTGATTGGGGGCTGCTGCCAGAGGGGCGTAGCCTGTTTCTACTTTTTCCTGAGTGTACTTTTGTTTGACTTTGGTGATATACGTATATATGAAACTCAGCTGAGTGTGAGAGAACAATCATGCATTCTTGTGCCTCAATACAGATTGTGTTGTATTTCAAGTAGCTGAACCCCACAAACTATTAAAAGTTATTATTTTTACTAACCAAGGTACATGGATAAGAATCTCTAGTTGACGTTTTTTTAAAGAAAATGAAATTTTATTTTATAGGAAATGGGAAAGTGCAATTACAGGGGATATATGTTCACTAAAATGGATGGGTTAAGTTACTGCTAAAAATTAGACCATTACAATGTTATTGTAAATTGTAACACAGTATAGCTGAAAGGTTTCCATATCACTTTTCCTTTTTAGTCTTGTAAAAGCAAAAACTCAGGCTGTAAAAGAAATGAACTAATACATCGTTGACTAAAGCACCCCTATACCTGCTTAGCTACCTCTTATTGTCAAAAGTAGTAAGGACAACGATCTATTTCTTCTGAACTTCCGTAACACATATGACATAGCATGATTTAATTGGTGGTTGTCTAGGCTCTGAACTTGAAAACAAACCTTAACGGATTATCAATGCTAATCTTATCTGGAACTGTAGTCCAATGATGTAATGCTGATTCTTGTTTCGTGATGTGTTCATTATGTGGCTAATTGTTTGGATTGGCCCTCTTTCATTCCTGTCCTTATTTACTTGTTGCTTGATGGCTTCTTTGGCTTAATTGTACTTTTAATCCCCTTTACTATGAACAATATGTGATTTTAGCTCCCTATTAAAATTTTGTTAAACTAGTCCCTCAATTTTGTGTATTGCTACAGTCAAGTCCTTCAAATTTGTTGATTGCTACAATCAAGTCCTTCTGTCAATTTTCTTCCACATATAACTCTTGAATACATTTTTTTGTCATCAAAATCTCCACAAACCGAACCCATTAAACCATTTTAAACTCATTCAAAATCCACCAATCAAAACATTATATTAACCCTAAATTAAAAAAATCTTAGATTTTCCCTTTTCAATACATTAAGCTCACACTCTACATAATCTTGCCAATGTTCAACAAAAGATTCTACAAAAGACTCTTTAAATTATTTAAGTGGAAAACAAGGATTTAAGGGTTTTATGTATCCAGAAAGTAACATAAGGATTTGACTGCCTTATTCCATTAGGTAAGGTTAGCTACATGAATCACACAATGCCATTAGGTATGGTAATAACCAAATTCTCAATATTATTATTCATCATGAAATCTCTTTTATTAATTCCTTCCAATCTTTTCGTATTAAGTATCAACACTAACTCATTTAATATTATACTCAAACCATACATGTGTTACTTCTGGGTAACAACCTAGCATTAGTACACATAACCCGTTGTGACTCGTGAGTGGTCCCTGTTTGGGGTTTGACAAGTTTTATGTCTTTGATTTTTCGAGAGTCTAACATAACCCTCCCTTTTTACTGAGGCTTGGGAACAAAAAATTAGTGAGGGACGAAATTTTCACATTATTAACAGTGACACAATGCAATTAAGTATTTTTCTTATTATCTAAAACTCATTGTAATGTGAACTTTGACAGCTAATTCGAGCTGTAGATACGTTGGCACAAGGTCATTAGTTGTAGGCTTTGTAGCTATTTCATTTATTCATGTAGTGTTTCTCTTTGTGTTATCAACTGGACGTTTACTTTTTCTTCATTTCTTAAATTGTGTCTTTTAATCAGTTCTCTGAAGCATTTGGAAAGTTTTATGGCCAATCAAAGCATGGAGTGAGCAATGATGCAGTTGAAACTTCAAGAACTCGTGGAACTGTTCACGAAAACTGTATAAAGTATATATCTCCTTCATGACCTCCGTACTTTCTCCAAAAGTGATTGGTTATGTTACAATATTTTCTTTGTAAAATGCTTAGATTTTTCAATTCTACAATTTGGTAGCGGTTTCCATTGTTCTGTTCATTTTATTATGCTCCTATCCGCAACTCAATGGATGGATTCCGTTAACAGTGGGATTCAGGCAACTTAATGTTCATATAAACTGCTAATGACTGGTTGATTTTTGGGCTTGTAGTTGTATTATGCCTCTCGGGGATCATGGCACATTGGTAAAGCGTTTCAGCACATCAGGATTGGATGGAAGAATTGTTGTATGGGATTTGGAAAATGAGCAAGACCTGTTGGAATTATAAGCTCATTAGTAAATTGTCTCATTTTGGTGGTAAAATGTCTGAAGCCGATTGTCTCATGCAGCATTATACCTTGTAAATTAATTTGGTTATGAGATATTGAAGTGATCTAAAATCATTATAATCAAGGCTTGAAAGTGTCAGCTATCAGCCCCTAAAATATGTTTATAAACTGTACCTGGATGTTAGCGTATTCGCTTTTTCTATATTTTGGCTGTTGTTTTCCATGCAATGACTCTCTCGCGAAGAGATATATAAAAAATAATATATTCTTACAAAGGAATATTACTGTTCATCTTTAGACTACTTGAATGTTTTTCCTTTTCTCTATACATGACATATTTTCATTTGGTTCATCATTTTCAGGAAGTTAAAATTTAGTCAATGTAAAACTTATTTCGCATACATTTCTTATGTTTGTAAGTTTTGTCCATTAAGTATAATTATCTATTTACTTTTTTGCATTTAAATATAACAAATTTTCATTTATTATAGACTTAAAAGTATTTTTTATGTTCCTACAAATGTACATTTGTTTGATTTTAGTTCATGTAAAATTCTCTTTAAGATTCTTGGCATTTTTTAGTGTTTTTTTAATCCTTATCATTAATTCTAGTTAGTTTAATGATGACATGATTAGCAAATGAAGAATATTTATTGAGATAGTTAAGATAATGAAAAATATTTTAAATTAAGAAAACTGAATTATTTTTAAAGTCGTTAATTTTTTTTTTATAATTTTTGTCAACTAACCTTAATAAAGTGTGCTTACAATGCAACTCTAAATGTATAATGTTAATGCAAATTAGAAAACTTAAAATTTATAAGGTTGGTGCATTAATACAAAATCTTACTGTGTTTATTTAACAGAAGAATTTGTGATTAATTTTTTTTTGTATATAAAATTTTCTTGAGTCAGTGACAATCACGTATAGTAAACAAGATAAGTCTTTAATTTAGTGGATTAGAGAATATTTGTAGTCTTTAACTTAAGATTAAAAATAAATTAACAAGCTTAAATGTAAATTAATGAATCAAATAAAAAACATGCTTAACTTTTTATTGACCTTTAATTGCGTATTTTATAGAATTGATTAGTGGTATACTGAATGATCAACCAAAGTCTCACATATTAGGATACTATTGTAGGTGAAGCACCTTCCATGTGAAAAGGTTTTATCAAACATAGTTTCCTCCACACTATATCCAAGTAAAAGAGACAATTTTAAAATGATAAATTATACCAACTAAAGAAAATAGGTGTATTCTCAAATTTAGACTGTTATTTTTTTAGTTCTTTAAAAATATTTATACTTATTAAGTCTTCCACACCAATATGAATCAGAGTATCTAATCAATTTTGGCTCTGCTTCAGCTTCACCCTTTGGAAATAAGATTCCAAAATCAACTGTCCCTTGCACATACCTCAATATCCTCTTTGCAACTAACAACACAAAACTGTCTTGGCTCTTGCATGAATCTACTTATTAGCCCAACACTGAGGTTCAAGTTAAGTCTTGTGTTGCACAAATATCTTAAGCATCCAACAATCTTTTTGTAGTGAGTAGGATCAACTAGTTCTTCATTTGTTTCCTTCTTTAAAACAAGTCCAACCTCTGCTGGTGTTCTTGCTAGATTGCTTTGCTACATTTTTTAAAACTCTTCAATAGATCCTTTGCATACTTGGATTGGTACATAACTGTTCCATACTGAGTCATTTTAAATTCAATCCCCAAGAAGTAAGAGAGGAGTCCAAGGTCACTCATCTCAAACTCATTCATCATCTGTCCTTTGAAATCAACAATTGTTTCCTCACTGCTACTAGTAATCAAAAGGTCATCAACATATAAGCATACAACCAGTTTCTTTGATTTCACACTATCTTTCCACCATTTCACATCAACCCCATGTTTTGAGGTGCATTTCTTAAAGCCCATATGAGACAGGAAGCTATCAGTTCTCCTATTCCAAGCTTCTATCTAAGGTCATACAGTGCCTTTTTAAGTTTGTACACCTTGTTTTTTTCACCCCTAACTACAAATTCATGGATGAAACACATAAACCTCTTATTCCAATGGACCATTGAGGAAGGCAGACTTCACATCAAGTTGATGAATTGACCGCTTAACATTAGTTGCTATAGCTACAACCAATCTGATAGTTTCAATCCTAGCTACTGGTGCATAAACTTCACCATAATCAATTCCTGCTTTATGCAGAAATCCTTTTGCCACAAGTTTGGCCTTGTGCTTCACCACTTCTCCTTTTTGGTTAATTTTCACTTTATAGACCCATTCTAGTGTTGTAGGTTTCTTATTTAAAGGAGGACCCACCAATTTCCGGGTTTGATTCTTTTTTATAGAGTTTATCTCTTCCTTCATAGCTTTCAACCACTTCTTCTTAGCCACTGCCTTGTCAAATTCAACAGGTTCATCTTTTGTTATAAGTGCAAAGTGAACCAATTCTCCCTCTGAGTTGACTGCTGAGTCTTGAAACAGCTCATAGTCCCTTAAATGTAAATGACAATTAACTTTTCCTTGATGATCTTCTTCCAACAGGATCTTTGTTGACAATTGGTGCAACTAAGAGTTCTTCTTCTAATAATATCCTTGACTGAGCTTCACTAGAGGTTGAATTTGAATTCTAGCTTCCATTCTCATCACAAATAACATCCCTACTAATAGACACTTCAACCACTTCCTGGGTCATACAGCTTGTAACCTCCAGTTTAGTGATAACCTATCAAAATATGTGGTGTGCCTTTATCATCAAGCTTCATCCTTAGCGGATCAGGAACATGTTTGTAACAAATTGACCCAAATATCTTTAGATGAATAACACTTGGTTTGGCTTCGGTCCATGCTTCTTCTTCTGGTGTTATTTCTTCCAATCTCTTGGTGGGACATTTGTTCAATATGTATGCAACAGTTGACACCGCTTCTCCCCATAAGAAGCTTGGTAGGTTTTTATTTTTCAGCATGCATCTCACCATGTTTGGCAAAGTTTTGTTCCTCCTCTCAGTTGTACCATTGTGTTGGGGTGTGTAAGGTGGTGTAACTTCATGAATTAACCCCTCACTTTCACATAATTCCTTGAATTCATTTGACACACTCACCCCCACCATTTGCTCTTAGAACTTTAATCACTTTCCCACTTTGCTTTTCAACTAAGCACTTGAATTTCTTAAAGGTATCTAGGACTTCATGATTCTTTTTAATCATATATATCTAGATCTTCCTGGTCAAATCATCAATGAATGAAATGAAATACCTGTTGCCTCCAAGAGTTTCCATCTGCATAGGGCCACAAACATCAGAATGTATGATCCCTAGCTTCTCAATTGCTTTGGTAGGAACAAATCTGTTAAAGCTTCCTCTAGTTTGCTTGCATTTAATACACTCTTTGCATACCTCTTCAGGGACTACAACCTGAGGCAATCTTTCAACCATCTTGTGGTTTGTGAGTAGGTGGAGGTCCTTAAAATTGAGGTGACCAAACCTAAGATGCCACAACCACTCCACCTTATTCTCTGAGATTGCAAAGCACTGCTGCTTCAAAATGTTCATTCCAATTCAAAAAGTCCTGTTCTAAGACAGATTTGCTTGTATGACAAGTTTCTGATTTTTGTCAAACACTTTGAGGCAATTGTGCTTCATTGTCATGACAAATCCTTTTTGCAGCAGTTGGCCTAAACTCAACAAGTTTGTCTTCATGTCAGGCACGTATAGAACCTCCTCAATGACTTTCTCTTCCATCTTTATCTCTAAAAGCCACTCTGTCAATGCCTTCTACAGTGAGGCTACTATCATCTGTAAATCAAACTTGCTCTTTGATGTCATCCAAATTGATGAACCATTCCTTTTTTCTTGTCATGAGTGGAACAACCAGAATCCAAGTATCATGAAGTTTCATTGGAAGATTCACTGCTTGTGGTTGCTATGAGCATCGTAGCTTTAGAATCTGATCCTTCATCTTGTGTCAAGTTTGCATGATTGTTGGGCCTGTTCTTGACACCTTCTCCTAGCCAACACTCTTTTGCATAATGATCAGGTTTTGACAGTTGTAACACCTCACTTTTCTCTTATCAAACTTCCACTCCTTACTATTATTGCAGTTGTTGTCTTGTTTCTATGCTTGGTCATTTTTCTTTCCTTTAGAGGATTCACTAGTTTCACCAAATCCTTGATCTTGGTGTTTATGGTTAGTGTTTGACTTATTCTCTTTCTAAGGTCCTTTTCCTTTTGCCTTGTAATTGGATTATGCTTGAAGTGTATGTTCTTGAGTGGAACTTCTCTCATTGATCCTCATCTCATGTGCCTCAAGGGAGTATTACAATTCTTCAATCTCCGTAGTGTCTTCTAAGTCCTTTGACTCCTCAACTGCAACAATTATATGATCAAATCGTGGTGGCTAAGTCCTTAATATTTTATCTATCACTAGTTGATATGAAATCTTCTCCTTACAGCCCCTTATGGCATTGACCAGTTCTTTGATCTTGTCAAAGTAATCTGCAATGGATTCTTTCTCCTCCATGTTGAGAAGTTCATACTACCTTCGCAATGTCTGCAGCTTAACGTTCTTGTTCTTTTCTCCATCACCATATGTTTTCACCAGAATCTCCCATGCTTCCTTCGAGGTGGATGCCTTGGAAATCTTGTTGAATATCTTTGAATTGACACACTAGTAGATGAGAAACTATGCCCTGCTATCAAGTTTTTGTTGTTGTTTGAAGGCTAGTTTCTACTCCTCAGTTGCATTCTTACCAGGGTCTGCAAACCCAATTGTCACCACTTCTATCACATTATCAAAAATAGGTAAGGATGCTAGAACAATACTGCTTGAGCCAGCCATGTTGCCCCTTGATCCTTCTTCGACTTTCTTTACACTGTTGCGATCTTACATAGGCTCTTCTACACACGTTCTTGATTTCCAAGAACTCCACTTGGCCACCACCCTCACAAATATAATGGTGAAAAACAATGATGAATCACTCACATGTCACAATTCTCACAGAAAGATTCTCAATAAGAAAGGATTTCTCTCAGTAGGTGTCAATAATATTTGCTCTCATAGGTTCAGGTTTGAATAAGCTCATGATATCATATTGACAATTACTCTGTATTTGAAAGAATGAATTGAATTGTATATATAATAGAATGTGTAACTCTTTTACACAATATGACTGACCTTGCTTATGTAGTTAGTAACAAAATAACTATTGTTGGTTAGACATAATAAACTCAACTAACTTTTTAATTATAAACTAAAACAACTTTTCAATTAATTTATCAATTTTTTAAACTTTGTATTATTCTTAACAATTTTTTCAACCAGCATGCCGACTTGCATAACCCACCTAAATTGAGTTGAGTTGCACATTTTAATCTATCAACTAATATAATCTAACTCATTTAACCTGCCAGTGCTAAATTGACCTCATTTCCTTTTTTATGATCATCACTTAAGTACTTATTTGGTTTATGAGTTTTATAACATTTTTACTTTTTTAATTATATTTGATTATAAAATTTGAAAATAATTAAGACAATAAAATAATAAAATGTTTTATTTAAAAAAAAAATACTTTTAAAGTTATTATGATTATTTTATTTGCTTTTACTCTTTATTATTCCCACAATCAGAAATCCTCTGCATGCATTATAAAAGCATTAAGGATTGACATCACAGTTGAGCCTTCTATCCAGTTTTCTTTTAAAGTGGATCGGTCCAAAAATTTTGCGCTCATAAGTCGTACCTCTAAACATTAGCCAGATTTCAAAATGAAAGTGTTCTTTTGTTGCCCTCTTATAATTCACCATTGTCCTTCTGTGAGTGCCTGACCTGAGCTGTGACTGTGATCGTGAAAGTTCGTTTAAGGTTGTGTTTAATAGGAGAAAAAGAAACCAAGAGAAATAGGTAGATGAGAAAAGAAATAAATGAAAAATAGAATGAGAATAAAAATCATTTAATTTTTAAAAAATAAAGTGAAATAGAAAAAAAAAATTTAAATTATTTCATAGATAAAAAATAAAAAATAACATTTAATAAAAATATTTTTTCTAATTATTATTATTATTATTTTATTTTATCATTATTATTATAATTATTGTTATTATTATTTATTTTTATTATTGTTATTAGCATACATAACCCATTACATATAATCAGTTATATATAAACACAAAAAAGGGATCGGAACGTTGTGATTAACATTGGTTTAGTGTTCATTTTTGTGACCTTCACATCTCAATGTCAACAAATTTTCACGTCGGTCTTACAAATTTTTAAAAATTTTCATCAATAATTTCGTCGGTAGCAAATCAATGAAAGATGAAAAAATTCTTATATTTTTTCGCTTTTCTTCACTCTTCTTCGGCATTTCGCTTGTAACGTACACAGCGTATCACGTGTAATAATACGTCACATATGTCATGTTTTATTGAGAGAAAAAAATAAGATAGATGAAAATAAAAATAAAATAAAATTTAAATTAATAATATTCAATTAAAAAAATAAAAAAATTATAATAATAGTTAAAAATAATTCAATGAATCATACTATTTTTAAAATTATTTTTCTTTTTTTTTTATCCTAACCAACAATCAATTGATTGTGTTCTTATTAATTTTTGTAATTTCTATTTAACTTTTTTAATATATATGAAAAAAATTTAAAATTTAATTATTTTTTAATTCATTTAAAATAATAATAATTATTTTAAA
>JAMLFT010003428.1:0-22104 GCA_026544285.1 Pachyrhizus erosus | reverse complement strand
ATTTTTAAAAAATTATTAATATTTAAATTTATTCTCTCTAAAAAAATTTATATTATTTTTATCATTTTAATTTTAAAATATATTTTTTTCATCTTTTAAAATTTGGAATGTATCATTTTTAATTTTTAAAATTCTTGAGATAATATTTTATGTAAGAATAAAAATGTTTTAGATAATACTTAAAAAAAAGACAAATTTTAAAATTAAAGAGACTAAAATAATATGAAACATTTTAAAGGAACCAAATTCAAAGATTGATAATTTTAGAAAAATTTAAAATATAATTTATCCTTTATAAATTATTCAATAATAAATTACTTCAAGAATATAGATGACAAAAATAAAATACATGCAATTTTTGTTGATAATTTTTGAATTATCAAAACACAAATTACATTAAAAAAGTTCATCTTTTTTAAGTATTATTTAAAACATTTTTAACCTTACCTAAAATGTTATCTAAAACACTTTAAAAATACTATTTAAAACATTTTTAACCTTACATAAAATGCTATCTAAAACACTTTAAAAACTAAAAGTAATACATTTTAAATTTTGAAAGACAAAAAAAAAAAATATATTTTAACATCAGAGATACAAAAATATTATAAAAAAATTAAAATGACCAAATTCAAACATTAATAATTTTAAAAAGACATAAAAATATATTTATAATTCAAAAAGATATAAAAAAAACTTTATTTATTTTTAAAAACTAATTTTAAAATTATTTAAAAAATCACATTTAGAAGTCGGGTTTGTATAACCAAACTTCTAAACGTGTTTCTTTAAAAAAAAAAAGAAGAGGAGAAACCCATTGAGAAGTCGGTTGCTCCAAACCTAACTTCTCTTAAGTGTATCAACTGAATTAATGTTTTAAAAACAGTGGCATTCTTAAAAATATTTGGAGAGAATTGTGGCACTGTTATAAAAAATAAAAATAAAAAAAATCTATATATGTATGTGTGTTGAATTATTAATTTATTATTACATGCTGGGGATTTTAGTTTGAATTTAGCATCTTCCCTAGTCAGCTAGCCTCCTCTATTTCTTTTCACCCTTTTAAATATATATTGTGGTTTGAATGTCTCAATGTTGAAAAGTGGAAGAAATAAAATGAAATGAAATTAAATTTAACTGGTAGGTCCAAACTGTTTTCAGCCATCATAGAATGTTACAAAATAACAAGTTAAAAGACCTTAAAAGTTTCACCATCCATGATTGATGTGATTAAACCAACACAACACTTTTTTTGTCTTCATTTCTGTGCCTAAAGTCCCCTCACACACTGTCTTCACTTTATACCTATCTGTCTCTCTGCCTTCTTTGTTGGCTCAAAGAATTCTAAGAATGTGGTTTTATTGAAGAAACCTCAAATTTGTCACCCTCTCAGAGATGACTTCCCTCAGAGAACTCCTCACAGAAGAAGGCTTCTACCAAACAAGTCCAAACCTCAACAACAACCCTTTGAAGCCAAAACTCAAACTCTCACCACCAACCCCAGAGATAATAATAAAGTCACTCCCTCTACACATATGCAATGATAGAAAATGCCTTGATTGCTGCAACAAGAATTTTGATAAGTCCACTGTACAAAATGAGTCTTGGTCATTTCACTCCGACAATCAAAGGGTTGGTTCAGTTTCTGGAACTTCGAAGAATTCCAAGGCATTGGTGTCACCTGATTCAAGAACTGTGGGGCCCCCCATGGATGAAGTTGCCACTAGAGCAGTGGTTGCTATCCTCAGTGGCTACATTGGAAGATATGTGAAAGATGATCATTTCAGGAAAATGGTCAGAGACAAGTGCAATTCTTACTTGGTCAGAAGGAGAAGCGCCTCAGGATCAGAAGATAAGGTTCTTGTGAACATGAAACTAGGCATGGAGAATATTGACAAGTTGGTGCAGGATCAAGGGACAAAGAAAGAGATGAAGATCAAAAGCTTGAGGAATTCCATTGAGCTTTTGACCATAGTTGCTTCATTGAATAATAAAAGTAAGAACTCAACGGGTGGTGGTTCAACTTGTGGTATTCCCAATTCCCATATTTCTGCTTGTGCTCAGCTTTACTTGGCAATAGTTTACAAGCTTCAGAAGAACAACAGGATTTGTGCTAGGCACCTGCTGCAAGTCTTTTGTGATTCTCCATTTTTGGCCAGGACTTACTTGCTTCCTGACCTTTGGGAGCATGTGTTCCTTCCTCATCTTCTCCATCTTAAAATTTGGTATAGTGAGGAGCTTGAGGCGATTTCGGCCTCAAGTGAATGTCAAGGTGAGAAGGAAAAGAAAATGAAGACTTTGAGCAAGGTGTACGGGAACAAAGTGGATACAGGAACTGCTTTGTTTGCCTTGTATTACAAGCAGTGGCTTAAAGTTGGGGCTAATGAGCCTCCCCTTCCTATAGTCCCATTGCCATCAAGACCAAGTTGCGGATCATCAATAAAAATGTCTTCAGATTCTTTTGTTTTGCATTCCACAATCAACACAAACTTGTAAGTGATATGGACATCTTGCATTTACTAGTCCACTCTAGTTGTCTTTTCACAAGAAACAAATCAAGTATATGGTAGTTATGTGTTTTCGTTGTTTTGGTTGTTGCAATAGATACAAGGAAGTATTTGGCCCCAAAATAGAGGTAAAACCTACCACTCTAGCTGAGCAAAATGGATTGTTGACAATCAGATGGAGCTCAAGGAATGATAAAAATTTGTGTAGAGATGAATACAGCTGCAGTTCATTTCAGGTTAGTTTCAGTGTCTTCAATTCATAGCATATTTAAAATATAGGAATGCATTTCAAACTTACAGTGTCATTTTGTTTCTCACCTTTGACAGACAGAAGACGCAATATACCTTGGAAGATCATCAAGGTCAATTGACAATTATGCCGAATTAAGGCCAGGGTCACAGAGATTGGACTATTTTCAATGCTTTTCTTGCAGGGGTACGCAAGCAGAAAACTTGGTGAGCAGCAACTACACATCTTGCAATGCTTCATTTAGAAACGAAACAACTGTTCTTTCAAGCGAATTTGTTAGAGCTATTACAACTATATGTTCATCAGAGATTCTAAGTGAATGTCAATTTGCAATTCGTGTGATTGCCAAAGCTTGGTTGAACTCTCATGCTGACCCTCTAATTGAAGAAGCACTGTCACAATCTAGTGTGGTTGAGGCTATCCTTGAGGTATTGTTCGCCTCAAGTGAAGATGAAATTCTAGAATTGGCTATATCAGTTTTAGCTGAATTAGTAGGAAGGAATGATGGAATTAGACAAATTATACTGAGCTTGGATCCACAACTAGAAATCTTTGTGAGACTTCTAAGAAGGGCTGGCATGTTCCTAAAAGCTGCAGTTCTGCTTTATCTGTTAAAGCCACAGGCAAAACAGATGTTATCACCTGAATGGGTGCCACTTGTACTTCGAGTGTTACAATTTGGGGACAAAGTTCTGACCCTCTTCAAGGTACAATGCAATCCTCAAGTGGCAGCAATTTACTTTATGGACCAACTTCTTACTGGTTTTGATGAAGATAAGAATTTAGAGAATGCTAGGCAGGTTGTATCACTTGGGGGATTGGCCCTTCTTATGAAGAGAATTGAAGAAGGAGAGGTTCATGAGAGAAACAATGTTGCTTTGATAATTTATAGTTGCATTCATGCTGAGGGAAGCTGCCGGAGTTTTCTAGCTGACAATATAAAGAAGAGTTTTTTACTAGAACTCATTGTTCTTGGCAATAGTAAAAATTGCAGTGGACGTGCCTTTTCTGTGCTAGCTGAGTTACTCTACCTTGATAGGCATGTACTTCATTACCTAACTTTTCATAGATAACGTCTTTATTCTTTTCTTTTGTTTGCTCACTTTTATCAGAAAGTGATGGTATGATAGTCTTCTGAAAATGATTTCAGAACCACCAAGATTATAAATTTCTTGAAGGGACTTAAAGATGGATGGGGTGGCCTAAACACAATGCACATTCTGTTCGTCTACCTTCAGAGGGCTTCACCTGAAGAACGCCCTTTGGTTGCAGTGATATTATTGCTGCTTGATATTATGGTAATTCCTTCAAATTTCTAATCCATGTATGTAAATATTAACTGATTATTTAGTGAATAAGTTTCCAAGTTATTCTAGAACTGATTGTTTCCAAAATCAAACTCTTATACTAAATAACCATCCATTAGTCTATAATATCGATTTTAGTATCTAGAAGAGTTCATAAATGGAATAGCAGTTGTATTGCAGGAAGATCCTTTCAAAGAGAGCTTATATAGAGCAGAAGCAATTGAAGCAATTGTGGCTGCTTTAAATTGTCAAGTATGTAATGACATAATACAAGAACAATCAGCAAGAGCTTTACACTTGTTAGCGGGACACTTTTCCTATACAGGAGAATCATTAATGGAAAGGACTCTTCTACAACAAGCTGGCTTCCAAGAAAATTCCTTAGAAGATTCCTCTTATTATGGCAAGGAAATTGTTGTTTATGAATCTGCTCAGAAGGTAATTTTTGGATTATAATTATGTGATTGTCAAATTTCATGTTCCTAGTTCTCAAAACAGAAATTGCTTCTAGTACTACATGCTAATAAAATTATTGATTTGCTGTATGTCATTGATTAGAATGAAAAGGATGATGAAGCTGAGAGTTGGCGAAGAACAGCAGCCAATGTCTTGTTCAAAAGTGGTAATAAGAATTTACTGAATGTACTTTCAGATTCTGCAGCAAATGGAATTCCAAGTTTAGCACGAGCTAGCCTTGTAACTATTTCATGGATGAGCAGCTACCTTTACTTGGTTGATGATAGAATGCTGCCACCAATGGCATCCTCAATCCTCACACCATTGTTGCTAAAATATTTGAATTATGATAAGGATGTTGAGGCAAGAGTGCTGGCTTCATATTCATTGTTATGCCTTGTAAAAAATTCAGGTATGAACTGTGAAAATTTGCCATCTTCAGAATTATGCCAAACTTGTCTTAAAAGAATTAGTTGATTTAGCTTTGTTCTCAAACTTTTAGATTTGGCATCATAAGAAAAAGGGGGGCTTCAGAATATATTATTATAAATTCATTAAATCTTAATTAGAATTTTGTATCCCTGTTTAACTCTAGCTTCATTTTTTATTTGTCTTTTCTTTTGGCCAACTGCTAGCAGGATGTGTCTCTTTCCTGCCATCACTGGACAAAGACTCATTCAAACATCTCCAAAGTCTCTCTCTAATGACGTGGACTTCCAATGAGCTAATTTCAATGATCTCCAAAAGCAGCTTGCAATAAAAACAATGAAAAGCAAAGCTCCATTGTTGAACTCTTCCGTGTGTGTTCATTCACTTTCATATAGTGTGATTGTAATGACCCTTTAGTTTGTATAGTTGATTAGTTTGAATGAAATTGTATCTAGCAAAATCCATTTGTTTTATGTTATGATAGCTTGTGATTTCACAACCTGAAAAGCTTGTTCATCCAAAGAAAGAAACTACAAAGACGGGGAAAACACTAAACTTGTCATAGGTGCTAAATCATATCCAATACAAGTAGTTGTGTACTGATCTCGCTATAATCTTTTTGGTCCTAGATTACAAAACGTGTCCTTACAGTGTTTTTCTAGCTTCACCCCTCGAAAGGAAAAGGAAAGAGGACAAAATAGGTGATAAAAAAGAAGGTCACTTTTATCAAGTGTTTTACATTGATAACAAACTTATCTCTTGCTTGGTTCTGCATGTGCACCTCTATGCACGAAATGTGACCGAGTAAAGTACCACCATCTCTATAAGGAAAGAGAATCTATTAAGAAAAAAGATCTTGTCCTCCAAGAATAACAGACAAACAGGACAGAACAATTTGGGACATAGTTGGATGTGTGATTATGTGGAATTGTGGATGTGATGTGATCGCTCATTGCAGAAGCTTCACTGTGAGGACAACAGTTTTCCTAAGCTTATAGTAAACTAAATATTAAATCCATGCCACAAACACATAATCAAGTATGCATTGAACTTGGATTAGTAGTCAACCTGGTCAAAGGATTCAGATTTTTTCTTTTCATATTTTGGATGCAAATCATGTTCAGTTTGGAGAAGACACGTCTTCTTGCAAGACTAGAGAAAAATATTAACTTCAATAAAGATTTATATCTTCTATCAATAACAGATATCTGACAATTGAACTTAAATCATAGTTAGTGTGAAATTTCAATTCTGTTATTGTTTATTTGATTCTATTGTAGTATTGTATATTTAATTAAATTTAAAATCAGTTATCTGTTTTAAGAATAAACAAATAGGTAACAAAACATAATACTCATATTAAGAACTTGCAATAGAATAGACAAACTAATAAAATTAGATGAATTAGTTAGTTTTTTTTTTTAATATATTATTTATATATTAATTTTATCCTTTTTAATAATTACTAGATTATTATAAGTTATGTGAAAGTATTAATATCTAAAAATATTATACATCATTATCAATAAAAAAAATGTGAATATTTAGAATATTTAATAAAAACAAATAATTAAAAAAATAAAATTAAATACATCTTAAAAATTATAAAATATTTTATAAAAAGTACTATCAATTATTTTTTAAGAACAAAACTTTGATTCCAACTGTTGCTGGCTTTCAGGCCAAAAAATAGAAAAATATGCATAGCTGGAACACAGTTAGCCCCACGTCATCCATGCACTGATGTTTTGGCTCTCCTCATATGGCCTTTTGGTACGATTGATAAATCTTGGCATTAAATGTCATTTTAAGTTCCCACACATATAAAGAAAGTAATTATTCTTCAATAAGTTTTTATATAGCCTGTTCATATTGACTGTTTTTCATACATTAAGTGAATGTCCCACCTATTAGAGCAACAATAAGTAATTTATTTATGGTTGTTTTTAACTTATGTAAAATAATTTTTAATGTTAATTATTTTGAAATAAAGAGAGTATATTTTTTATTATTTTTTTGTTTTATAATAAGTATTATTTTAAAAAAATGTTTTAAAATAAGAATTATTTTTAGTTTTTTAATATTCTATTAATTATATTTTTTTATTTATACCTCTAATAATAATAACAATATGTAATGAAAAATTATAAATAAATTAATGATAATAAAATTAATTTTATAAAATTATTTTTTTTTCTTTTATCTATTTATTAATTTTTCTTAATTTATATAAAAAAAAATTAGAGCGATACTTGTTGTAGAATAGAAAAAGTATTAATTGAATTTATTAGATGTCACATAGGTAAGACTCACATTTTAATAATTAATCTCATAAATTTATAATATTTAGTAAATCTTAATTAATAAAAAATTTATTAAAATAAATGTATGAGAAAATTAACTAAATATTGCTATATAAGGTGGTAATTATATTATACACATTAACTAATATATCAATCATTCTTGGCTTAAATATAAAATTAGTCAATGAAAAATAATATTTTTTTAATTTTGGTTTTTTTAAAAAAATTAATTTTAATTTTTAAATTTTTTATTTATTTTTAATCCTTTATATCAAATAATATTTTAATTTTATTTATTATTGTCTTTTTAAAGATAATATAATAATCATTTTAACAATTTAGCGACTTATTATATCATTAATGAGTCTAACAAAATAGTTATATATATTTTTTTTATCAAATTATATTTTTAACTTTTTATTAATTAATTTAACTTCATTAATTATTTTAAATAAATAAAAAATTAAAAACATAATTTATTAAAAAATTATATATAATTATTATGTCAGACTTCTTAATAATATAATAAATTGTTAAATTGTTAAAATCTCTTATACAATATTATTTAATATTATTATTTGAATATAAAAATTAAAACAAAAAATAATAATTTAAAAAATAAAATAAAAAAAATCTCAAAAACCAAAATAAAAAACATTATTTTTCATATAACAAATCCATATATAAGTCATCATTCTTTCATTACGAATTACGATGCCCTCATGGGGAGGAAAAATGTTTCACATGACTGGGAGGATTCACCAATCACCACAAGGGTTGTCCTTGAAATCCTTCTACAATCATTCCTTCTCATCTTTAAGCTTCACCGAATTGGGTTCCAATGAATTTTGCCATAGTTTTGATTGGCCAAACTCCATGTTGTAGCATGTGTGCTTTCAGTGGCTGGCCATAAGTGTATCTTCCATTGTCCTCATATGCATCAGAGGAACCCCATTCTCGAGAAAGCAGTAAAAACAGCAAAGAGAACAAGACAACAGTCTAAACTCAAATTTTGCATGAAATGCATGACCAATCATCATTATTTATCAATATGCATGGTCCCCATTTCTCACTCTTCGCTCTGTTCACATGCTGGTCTCAGTACTTGGTCTCCAATGGTGTCTCATATGTGTGCAATGTCATGTATACACGCAAGCCAAGCCTTATACCAATCACTGTTCAAACTTT
Organism: Pachyrhizus erosus; assembly: GCA_026544285.1. Lineage (NCBI taxonomy): Eukaryota > Viridiplantae > Streptophyta > Magnoliopsida > Fabales > Fabaceae > Pachyrhizus > Pachyrhizus erosus. The sequence continues at coordinate 13,664 of JAMLFT010003428.1, read as the reverse complement.
CTTTGCACCAGAAAATAGACAGTACGAGAATTGAGGAGTGGAATGGACCACACAGCATTTCAAATGGTTAAGGGAAAAGTTGAAAACCATTAATCTAAAATGTAAGTTTGAATATAAGCTCTGATATAAGATTCTATTAGAATCTGCATAATCCAAATAGTTGTACCAAGAGGCCTAATAAACAAATGTTATCGAAGATAAATCCAAAATGACCCCTAATTGATTCCTCACTTAATGTGAACTTGCATTTTGGATTCTTTTCTTCTTTAACAAAGACAAGGGAGAAGAAAGATAGAATATATCTTAAAAGGTTTCACTATGGTCCATAATTCACCGCAGACAACTTTTTTCTTGGTGTGCTTGATTTACTAAAAATAATTTAGAGTAGAACATATTTTTAATTCTTTAGTTTCAATAAAAATTGGTATTAATATCCATATTTTAGTTTTGATTAATTTAATTTCTAAACTTTAAAAACAACAACTTTTATCCTTGGCAGATGATTTTTACGATAAAAAAAAAGATGATTTTTTTTTTTAAGTTAAGAGACCAAATTGATAAAATCAAGTTTTATTAAAAATATGAAAACTGGAAACATATTTTATCCAAAAATTTATTACTTATTTAGTGAATCATTTGAAAAACAACTATGAAAATAAATTCTTTTGCTAAGAATCCATCTTTCATTTTTTTTTCTTCTCTACTCAATTTTTTTAGAAAAAATTATGATATCGTTATAGTTGAAAAGATTTTGATGTTGTCTCACATATACAAAAAATTAATTTTATGAAAAAATAATTTATATAATAACAATAATAAGATTTAAGTTTAAGAATTTACATAACCAACTCATATCCTTTACTATTAGGATGATGTTAATGATCTAGTAAATTAATTTTATTTAGATACTTTATTCTAAGCAAATTTTAATTCGTCATAAAATATATGCATTATAACATGAAGAGTGTAAAAATGTTTTAATCATTTAAAATTATGTTCAAATAAATTTTTAATCATTTTAAATATTTAAAAATAAAAATATATTAAACAACATTGAACCTGTCAATTTAAAACAAATATATTTTCTTAAAACCTAATGTAATATGTGAGAGATAATCTTGTTTTATAGGATTCCTGTGAGCAATAAATTCTAATTTTTCTTAGTAGTTAATGTAATTGTATATTGAAAACTTAAATTCAAAATAAATAATTAAAAAAAAAATTGTATCAATTAATCTACTTTTGGCGATTCTTCATTCAATTATTTATACTAACAATAAAGCCAACAACATTTTTTAATATTTTTTTACCACATTCTCTACTGTTAATTAAAAATTATTACAAACTATAAAATTATAAAGGAGACTCATTAAATAAAAGGTAAAATCATAAAAAAAAAGTTGTAATTTTTAATAATAAAAAATTGTTTTTAAATGAGTGTGATACTAATGTTTCAATAATTCTCGTGATTATATTAAGGAATATGGCATTTCTTTCTACACCCGTAAAACTTTAGCAACACTTCTTTATATTTCGAAAAGGAATATTAAGAAGGGAATTGTTATTTACACCTCCAACTTTACTAATATATCTTCTTATATTTTTTTTAAAAAAAAATATCATTTTTTTAAAATTATTTTTTAAAATATTAAAATTTCAATACTTTCAAAAATATTTTCTAGAAGTATTAAAAATTTGACATATCCCACAAAATATTTTTCGAAAGTATTAAAATTTTAATATTTTTAAAAAGTACTTTCTAAAAGCTAATTTTTAGAATAAAAAAAATGACACAAGTTATCTTTAAATTGCTTTATATTTATTATGTATTGATATACTTCAATTTCAATTTTTCTAAAAATAAATTCTAACAAAAAAAAATTATAAGATTATAGAAGAAGTGATAGGAATATGAATTTTATATATGTATCAACACTCCAATCATAATAATAATAAATTTTTTAAGTGAAGTAATTATCAAAATTATGTTTGTTACTCCTCCGATTAAAAAGTAAAATTTTTAAGATAGCGAGAAGTATAACTAAGCATCTAAATTTTATACGATTACGAAATAGTATAAATGTTATCTCCTTAAAGAAAAATTGGTCTCCCATTTTTTTTAAAAAATAGCTTTCAAACAAATATTTTTTGAAATATGTTATAAAACTTTTAGAAAGTATTTTTTGAATGTTAAAATTTTAACACTGTTAAAAAATATTTTTTAAAATATGTTAAAATATTCACATTTTCAAAATATATTTTTTGGAATGTTTTTACACTTTTGGAAAGTATCTTCTAAATTTTTTTAAAAAATTAATTTTAAAAATCACTCTCCAATATTTTAAAAATATATATAAAAGTAAAATATATTAATAAAATTAAAATATATAAATAACAACTCTCTGTCAAAACTCATACAAGTCCTTTACAAGTGTGGGCCCAAGTTTTTGTGAATGCATGTCCAATCATCTCATTACAGGCCCAATATATATGTTAATTTAGGTGAATGATGAATATTAAGGTACGGAAAATTAAAAAAATTGGATATAGCGCACAACTTGAAGCAGGTGGTTGTATGTAGTGGTGGCGATTGGATTGTGAAGAATACTTTGCAGGTTGGTTCTATGTATGGTGGCTCTGCTTTAGGCTGGGATGAAATTGCAATTTATAAAAATCATATTAAGTCACTTGTCCCATCCATTTATTAAATTATTAATATGTTAAATAGTATATATTTATCATTAAATTAATTAGTAGGTTATCAATGTGAAATGATTAATAAATAATTTTATTTTATGAAAAATCTAATCTTTAATTATATGAAAAAATATTTATTGAAAGATATTAATTTTTTAAATAAATTTTAATACTCGATTTATCTAAAATATAGTTTTTAATTAAAAATTAATTTGATATTTAATCTTATAAATTTTTTGTAATTAGATTCTTAAGATTTTTAAGCCTATTACAAATTGTGATTTCAATTTGTTTCAAGCTGTCGTAAATTATTTCTAAAAGTCTAATTAAAAAAATTTACAAAATAAAAAACTAATTAAAAGTTTTTTAAATTAAGAATTTGAAATTCTATTTGGTGTGATTGTTTTTTGTTTTTAGTTTTGAGATTATTAAAAATTAAAATTTTAGTTTTAATTTTCTTTATTTTAATTTTTAAAAATTATTGTAAATTGAAGATGAATAAAATAAATCAATTGTCTGTATCTTATCTTGTTCCACTATGAAATAATGCAATATAAAAAATTATCAACATATAAAAATAATTAAATCTATTAAAAATAATAAAAATATTAAGTTTCACAACAAAAATAAATATATCAAAACTATACAAATAATAAAAAAATAGCAAATCATAATAATAAGAATAATAAAAATATATAACGTTAATGTTTCTATTTATGTTTAGTTTTTATTAAATAAAAAATTATGCATGAATAGATAATAATAACATTAAAAAATATCGGTTTTGTGGTGACAATAGTAACGACAGCAACAACAACAAGAATGCTAGTGGCAGGGTCATAAAGGCAGTGGTGTGGCGGTGGCAATGTAGTAATAGTGGGCAGTGGTATTAATGGTAAGATGATGATATGGTAGTGGTGGTGATGATGAAAAGTTTTATTGTCAAAGATAGTGAAAGTGTGTATTTTAAACTTAAAAAATCAATTTCAAATTTTTTCTTAGTTTTGAAAACAAATTTTTAATCCTCATCCACTAGGTAGATAACTCATTGCTATCTCAATTGTGCTATTGGAGGCTCTAGAAAAGGTGGAATAGGAGAACAATAATCTTGGGATGAGATTACTATTTAGATGCGTTCAACAATTATTCACTTTGTATTTAGCTACCCAACATTTAATGTGGACACGATAATTGAAACATTAGAAGTGTGCCCTTCTAGATCCTCTCATATTAGGAACAAATTCTCTTAATGTTCTAACGCATACATTGTATATGAACTAGACTGATTGTCTTACAACTTTCTAAACCTAGCTCACATATCATTTTAATGAATGAACAATCCGATCCTTAGAACATACCACAATTCTAGGGGGTGAACAATCAACATTAGGGTGTCAAACCTTCGTGTCAATGGGAACTCTTAGAAAAGATCAATATGTTATTCCTAAAGTAACTTATATTTATTGAATAATAATATTTTCACTTGGTACCTTCAAAATTGAGTTAAAAATAATTTTAGTACTATTTTTACCAAACATGTTTTATTTTTAAAATTATAGTTAAAAACTAAAATAAAAAATTTACAACCACTCCCAACAAAACCTAATTAAATACTTTTCAATATTTCAAAACTTATTGATTAATTCCTATATTTATATGTGTATGGTACACAAATTTTTTAGCTTGTGTACATTATCCGTCGCGGTTAACGTAAATATTCTTCTACCGGATTACATGAGATGTATTCCCTTTAGAATGTTAAACTTTTTAAATACTTCTAAGGTGTTTGACAATTTTTTGCTTAATGCTTGAAAGATTTGTACAGTCCAAGTTGTAAAGTTTTGAATAAGAAACAAAACAATAGATCGGGGAGAAGGAAAATAAAAGAGAGAAAATATGTAGAAAATAATTATAAAGAATATTTTTTTAACTTTTTGTGTGTTAAGGAGGACCAAAGTACAAAACAAGAATTGCACTCTAATATGTCTAAGGATAGATACATAGAAGTTCTTGGGGAACGCTCTGTAGCAAACAAATTACATATGGTTGGTTAAGGGCAAAACTAGTTAACCAATATGTAGCATTCTAATTTTTTTAATAATAATAATTAAATATTTTATATTAGAAAGTATTAATGAAGATTAAGATGAAAATTTTAAAAATTAGAATATATAAATTTAATATTATGAACTAAATTTATCTTAAAATACAAAAGATAATTAAATACTTAATTTCAAACATTATTGTTAGTAATTTGATGCAATTTAAAAATATTTAAATATAAGTCATTGATTTTACCATACTGTATAGGAAATGAATGTTTTTTTTTACAGGTTTAAATGAATGTTATTGAAATAAAAATTTGAAAATTATGCATCACATAATAAAAAAAAAATACAATGTAATATAATTAAGGATAACAATGATTAGGTACTATAGTATCAATTTTTAAATTTGCATTTAAAAATATTATTCAAATTTGTCTTCATACTAACACAAGTAATAACTTTAATCTTCATCCTAATACCTATTATATACTTATATATGATAAACATTTTGTTAGTTTGAGTAATAATAAGTTTGAATCTTTAGAATAAGACTTTTGTATTCAAACTTCAAGATAGGAAAATTTTAGTTAAGAAGAAATTTTTTATTAAAGTTGGTCAAATGTATCTTATTAAAAGATTTATCATTGATATGTATTTCGCAACAATGGTAACCCAAAATTTAATATTTATACAGCTATATATTATCTTTAATGTCATTTTTCTTGTCCTTTTTATATCACTTAGAATCTTAATAAACAAATTTTAACAAAATGAAATAATCAAAGAACTATTTTGACGTAGTGATTTGTATAAGTATACATCAAATTTAAATCATTATTTTTAATTTTTTGTGATGTTTTTTAAATAATATATGCTACATAAATCATTTTAATAAATTATAATTTAAATGTAACAATAATTATGTATGCTTTTTCAGTAAAATATTAAAATTATAAAAAATAAATTTAAATAATTTTTTTATACTTATAAAATATAAGTTTTTTTATTTTAATATTTTTTTTTACCTAAAACAAATTTTTTTATTCTAGTCCCTATAAATAATTTTTTTTATTTTATTTTTTACAAATATATCATATTTTGATATTAATACACGTGAGTATGTCCTTTTATTTTAGTCATAATAAATATGTTATTTTTTATTTTAATACTTATGATGTCATATGTTAACATAACACTTTTAATAATATTATCATTTTTAATTGTACAAAATTATTAATGTTTATTCATTGTTAAAATAAACAAAACTAATTATCGATAAATATCAAAATTAAAAATAAAATTTATCAAATACTAAAAAAAATTATCAAAATTAAAACATCTTTATTTTATGTATATCAAATAATTATTTAAACTTAAAAAAAACCACTACAACTAAATTAAAAATTCATTCTTAAATTATCCAAACATAATATTAATGCAAACATAATCTTAACACAAGCCCAATTTAAGTCATAATCAAACATTAAAAATATAATCATTCTTTGGCATATTTTTTGTTTGTTGTGAGACATAATTATCAATATTTTAATTCTTAAATTTGATTAAATTTAACAATAAATTATAATAATTAATTGTTAAACTTTAATAATTAATACAATTTTTTAGTAATAAAATTAATAATTAATAAAATGTATTATTATAAATATATATAAGATATTTTAATTAAATTAACATATATAATAGCTATGAATATACTGTAGTACTCGTATACATACCCATCTTCGTTAAAATTTGATGATAAATACCAAATCCTGAACTCATTTTTAATGAGTGTATATTTACCCAACAATTCATTTGTAGTTTTGTGAGTACCTATAAAGTTTAAATAGAATTATCATCCCCAAATGTTAAAAAAATTAAAACATCTATTTTTCAAAGAGAATAAAAACAAATCTTATTGCATGCACACTCATTTTTTTCTCTCCACACTCACATAGTTATGGAACTCCACCAAATGTCCCCTGAAAAATTGTATGAAATCTATTGAAATTTATCCTATAAAATAATTTTTTTAAATTTATATATTTTTAAATACTAAAAAGCCTTTTTAAATTATAAAAAAGTTCAATTAAATACCGTTATATTTTGACACTTGATAGAATTTTGTAAGATTTATTTATATTATTTAAAAATCGTAATTTAATACCACAGTTTTTTATACAACAAAATCTTTTAATTAAAAATTTTCTCTTTACATAATATGTTTAGTGTCTTGGAATTTTCTCTCTCTTAAATATGGATAATTTAAAAAGGAAAAAGAGATTTATTTTTAAATTATACTTTTGATATTCTATAATTTATGATCCTCAATTTTGGTAATTTCATTTTTTCTTGTAATTTTAATTTTCAAATTTTTTAAAACTTGCAATTTTAATTCAACTCACAATTTCCATACGTTGACAATTTAATTTAACATATCATTAATCCAAACAACACGGGGTTTAAAGAACTTGTATTTAGAAGGATTTATAAATTTAAGATTAAATTAAAATAATGGATTTTAAAAAATTTGAAAACTAAAATTAAAAAAAATTGAAAGATGAAAATTATAAATAATAAATTAAAGGTAAAAAAGTGTAACTTATTTAGTTTAATTATTTTAACAAACAAACGTGCTTTCCAACTCTTTTAAATTGATCTGTTTCTCTGGTCTTGTGGCTTTCCATATGCATGAATAATTGCTTGTTCACTTAATAATGGTTTTGGTTTAGTAGCAATCTCTTGAGGGCATGCGTATATTTTCTTAACGGGGAAAAGAATAGAATAAGGCAGGGAAAGCAGGTAAACATCATTCGGTGGGTGGACTAGTGGTATTAGAAAAATAAATTATGTTACAATTTTCATTTAATTAAATTTATTCTAATCATTTAAAAAAATTATTCTAATTTAAATAAAAGATTTCCAATTCCATTGGACCCCTTGTAGGAATTTTCTCCAGCAATGCTAAATTAGTGATATATTGATAAATAAAACAAATTCATAACTCATCATCAACGAGAAATTAGCCCAGCACAGTAATTGGAACATCCTTTAGGTGACATAAAGCACTAAGGAGATTTCAGTAAAAAAAAAAAAAAAAAAGAAAAAAAAAAAAAAGATTAGGTAAACCCAAAACCCACACGTCACAATCAAGTTAGTTTGACTAATGAGGACAAAAAGGGACTTCTAGTAAGACACCTCTATTCCTCCGTCACTTCCTCACACTTTCCTCACATTTCATCCATCGCATCTCTTGCTTTTCCCGGAAGCGACTAATAAGCTTACACTATAAGCCAACGCAGGGGCATTCTCGTAATTTCGAAAACTTGAATATATATATATATACTGATCCTTCATTTCTTACACTGGAGTAACCGCGCATTACTGTTTTTACTCGTTTTTATCATCGCGTTAGTTTCTTCGCTCCTGGTTTCTCCAATTTGTAACAATGGAAAGAGGCGCTTATAGAGGCCGAGGCCGAGGCCGAGGCCGTAGCAGTTACGGTGGCCGTGACGGTAATGCTGGCCGTGACGGTAATGCTGGCCGTAACAGTTACGGTGGTGGCCGTGGCGGTCGTAACAGTTACGGTGGCCGTAGTGGTGACAGTAACAGAGGAGGGTTTTATCAACACTCACAATCTAATAGTGGTAGTGATAGAAGTTTTTCTTCTCAAACTCAATCCCAGTGGCAACAAAGGTCAAACCCTTCTTCTTCTAGTGCATCTCCAAAACCTAATAATTCTCAAACTCAAACTCAAACTCAAACTCAAACTCAAACTCATTCAGGTATTTAAGCAACATCAATTTTACTTGTTTTCTTACTATTTTTAGCTTAAGATGAATCGATGTTAAGCTGTTAACTATGAGTGTAGTGGTTTCATTTATTTTAGATTTTGAAATATGTGCAGACATTGCATCACTGAAAATATCTGAACAGAAAGTGGACAATATCACGCCTGTGCGCAGGCCTGATAATGGAGGAACATTGGCAGTTCGAAAATGCAAACTCCTCGTGAACCATTTCCCTGTTTTGTTCAATCCACAGAGCATAATCATGCACTACAACGTGGATGTGAAGGCCAAGGCTCCTCCGAAGAACAATCGCCCTCAGAAGAAGATTTCTAAGTATGATTTGTCATTGATTCGGCAAAAGCTGTTTTCCGATCATTCTCTCCCGGTGTCGGCTTACGATGGCGAGAAGAACATCATCAGCGTGGTGCCATTGCCGGAAGAGACCTTCACTGTGGATGTGTCTAGAGGAGAGGATGAAAGGAGTGTTTCCTATTTGGTCACTCTGACACTTGTGAACAAGCTTGAGCTTGGCAAATTGAGGGATTACCTCAGTGGAAGGGTGCTTTCAATTCCTAGAGATGTTTTACAAGGATTGGATTTGATGGTGAAGGAGAATCCCGCGAAACAGTGTGTTTCGTTGGGGCGGTGCTTCTTCCCCATGGATCCTCCCTTGAGGGAGAAAGATCTTAACCGTGGGATAATTGCAATTGGAGGGTTTCAGCAGAGTCTTAAGCCCACTTCTCAGGGATTGTCCTTGTGCCTGGACTATTCTGTTTTGTCGTTTCGGAAGAAGATGTCTGTGTTGGATTTTCTGCACGAACATATTAGGGAGTTCAATTTGAAGGACTTTGGGCGGTTCAGGAAACATGTTGAGGATGCACTTGTTGGGTTAAAAGTTAATGTTACCCACCGGAGGACGAAGCAGAAATACACTATTACGAAGTTGACATCCAAGATTACGAGGCATATCACATTCCCTATTGTGGACCCTGAGGGCCGGATTCCCACAAGGGAAGCTAGCTTGCTTGCCTACTTTCAGGAGAAGTATGGTGTGAACATTCAATACAAGGATATTCCTGCCTTGGATTTTGGAGGCAACAAGACAAATTATGTGCCTATGGAGTTGTGTGTCTTGGTTGAGGGTCAAAGATACCCCAAAGAGAATTTGGACAGGTATGCTGCCAAGGACTTGAAAGACATGTCAGTGGCTCCTCCGAGGGTAAGGCAAGGTACAATACAGGCAATGATGAGCTCAAAGGAAGGACCGTGCGGGTAAGGAGAATTTAATTTCATGAGCATGCCTGGATACTTGCAGGCTTTGGTTAGTATTTGGTACAATGAATATTGCATTGGCATAAATTTCAAATGATTTGTCTATGGTCACTTTCTCCTTGTCTATTTACTAATTTGTCTACTGTTGTGATCCATAAGTAAATTTTTTTACCATATATGTACATTTTGAAAATATTATTATTGAATAGGTATGTTTTGTGGAACTTTGGATGCTGTTTTTCCTTGGTTCTTAGTGACTGTTGATTGAAGATAAAATTGGATAATTAGCTGCTTGCATGAAACCTACTTAGTTTTATTGATATAAGTATGGACTATTTCTGGTTCTTTGATGTTTTTTTTTTTCTCTTCTCCATCCTGCTTTGTACTGTCCTACGAGGTTAGGTATGAAAAGTCATTTCATTCTATGTACTTAAGGTAAAATTAACTAAATATCAGGAACTTGCACTTGAAGGACTGCATAGCTTTGAACACAAGCACACATCCTCAAATGTCTTGTCCATATAGTGCATAGTTTTGGCTCCGTAAATGCACATTGATTTATATTTGACAACAGCTTTCTATATGTATAGAACTGAAATTGTAAATGTAATGGTTATTCTTTTGTAATGGGGAACATATAACTTCATAATCCATTTATCTTTTTAATTTCATTTTATCTTTGTGTATATCCTTTACCATGATTCTTCTTATCTGCCATATCTTTTTTCTGCTTAATTTGTTAGAGACAATGGCCTCACAAAATCTCTTTTGGCAGAGGGGATGTTATTAAAAATTTTGGAATGAGTGTCAACACTTCCATGACAAATGTGACAGGACGTGTAATTCAGCCCCCGCAATTGAAGTTAGGTAATCCAAATGGTCAGATTATTAGTATGACTCTGGAAGTAGAAAAGTGTCAGTGGAATCTATTAGGAAGATCAATGGTGGAAGGCAAGCCAGTTGAGTGTTGGGGCATACTTGATTTTACCAGCCAGGAGTCTAATTGGCGCAGATTAAAAGTCAAACAATTCACTGAGAAGCTTGTTGATAAGTACAGAAGATTGGGCATTAGCATGTACGAGCCAGTTTGGAATGAACAATCTAGTATGTGGAGTCTTGGGGATTACAATTCACTGTGTAAATTACTTGAAAATATTGATGATGGGGTTAAAAAAAAATGTCGACGAAAACTACAATTTCTTCTCTGTGTGATGACTGACAAGCATCAAGGTTACAAGTGTCTCAAATGGATTGCTGAGACAAAGGTTGGCATAGTGACACAATGCTGCTTGTCTGGTAATGCTAATGAAGGGAAGGACCAATATCTTACAAATCTTGCCCTGAAGATCAATGCCAAAATTGGAGGAAGTAATGTAGAGCTCGTCAATAGGCTACCACACTTTGAGGGAGAAGGTTATGTTATGTTCATAGGGGCCGATGTCAATCATCCAGCTTCCCGAGACATCAACAGTCCATCGATTGCTGCTGTAGTTGCCACTGTTAATTGGCCTGCTGCAAATCGCTATGCAGCACGTGTTTGTGCTCAAGGTCATCGTATTGAGAAAATTTTGAATTTTGGGAGAATTTGCTACGAACTTGTTTCATATTATGAGAGGCTGAACAAAGTCAGGCCCGAAAAAATTGTTATCTTTCGTGACGGCGTAAGCGAAAGTCAATTTCAAATGGTTCTCACAGAGGAGTTACAAGATCTGAAATCAGTGTTTCGTGATTCAAATTACTCCCCAACCATCACTGTTATTGTTGCACAAAAGCGACATCAAACTCGATTTTTTCCTATGACTCCGAATGATGGGATTCCTAATGGCAATGTGTTTCCTGGTACAGTTGTGGACACAAAAGTAATACATCCTTTTGAATTTGACTTTTACCTTTGCAGTCACTATGGAAGCCTGGGTACAAGCAAGCCCACTCACTATCATGTCTTATGGGATGAGCACAAATTTTCCTCTGATGATTTGCAGAAGCTCATATATGATATGTGCTTTACCTTTGCAAGGTGCACTAAACCTGTATCTTTAGTCCCTCCAGTGTACTATGCTGATCTTACTGCATATAGAGGACGGTTATACTACGAAGCAATGAATCAAATGCAATCTCCTGGTTCAGCTGCATCTTCTTTATCATCGCTGATTACTTCTTCGTCAGTTTCTTCAAGAAGCTCAAGTTTAAATGATCCGGGATTTTACAAGTTGCATGCTGATGTGGAAAACATAATGTTCTTCATTTGAAGGGCTTACATCTGCTCTTTCTGTTATGGCCGTAGAACTTATTTTGCTCCTCTTCTCTGCCCTCTTTGCATTGGGACAGACTGCTTTTCTTGCTTGAAATAGACAAGTAGTTTGTGCGTGAATCTAATGGGTCAATTGTCTTGTCCTTGGTTATAGTCATTGTAGTTATAATGGAGTCAATTGTCTTGTCCTTTGCTATAGTCATTATAGTTATAATGGTGTCATTTGTCTTGAAATTGTCTTGTCCTTTGTTATAGTCATTTTAGTTATAATGGAGTCAATTGTCTTGAAACTGTCTTGACCTTTGTTATAGTCATTGTAGTTATAATGGAGTGAATTGTGTTGAAACTGTCTTGACCTTTGTTATGGTCATTATAGTTATAATGGAGTCAATTGTGTTGAAACTGCCTTTACCTTTGTTATAGTCATTATAGTTATAATGGAGTCAGATGTTGTTCCTCTTATAGTCATTATAGTTATATTCTTAAGAATATTCATAAGAGTCTGAAAGTGTTTTGAAAAGACGCATATATTGAATATTCTTAATTAGATTTATGAAAAAAAAAAGAATTTTAATAAAGTGAACAAAATGTTGTTTTAGTAACATTTTGAAAAAAAATACTAAACAAATGCTTCCTGAAAACTATTTCAATTAAACTTAATTTATTTTTAAAAAACATAAAAGTTCAATTTTGTAACAATATAAGCATAAAAATATTATTTGTAATTATTTATAACTAAAAAAAGCCACTTTCTCAATATAAATTCAGTCTTGGTCTAAATTATCATTCTTTTAGAAAGTTAATCTAAGTATGAAATTAACGCGAAATTGTTTGAAACGGAAAAAAAAAATTACTTATGATTTTTGTCTTCGCTATCTTCGTTAGAAACAATATCTTTCCAATATTACCACTAAAATTTCGAATACTTTTCTAATTACCAAGGTATATGCTCGAATAATTAATCAAAGAGATCTATATAATATAAGCTATCAACATAGTTTGGAAATATCACTACAGTACGAGAAATAAAAAAAAATACCGAAAACTTTATCTGTTTAAGTTATTAGAAACAGAAAAACAAAACTTCCAAAGAAAGTTTATATGAAAGACCAAATGAGAAAATGTTGAAAGATATTCAAAATTCATACAAGTTTTGAAAATTAGAAAATGCACATAAAGAACTTTATCGTGTATTGTAATTTTAATTGGTTTAAGTAAGATTAGTTTTTCTTTTGTAAAAGGTATTTCTGGTCTAAAAAACAAACATTTAATTTTTTTAAAAAATAAGAAAATTGAGTTTTTAAGTTGTCCAAATTTTTTTTGTAAAAAAATTTATCGGAATTCAAGTGTCACTTTAACCTTTCTCAAAACACATTTTACCAACTTAAGTGTCCTTATTCTTTAACATATCTTATGAACTTCTATTATCAATTAGATTAGTAGTTTTTTCTTCTTCTTTTAATTAGCTATTAGTTTAGAAAAAAAATATTATCAATATATTATATAAAATAGAGTTACGGTCTAAAATTGTTTATACACATATTGCTTTTTATGCAATTTTTTTTATATATAACACATATCTATTATTATTATTTGAATATAATC
>JAMLFT010003427.1:0-22104 GCA_026544285.1 Pachyrhizus erosus | reverse complement strand
GAAAACTAATTATATTAATTTATTAATGTCTAATTACTTATTTAGTGTTTATAATTACAAAAGCTTTTTTTTTTATCCTATATACTTAAAAACATATTTTGGTCTTTATGTTAGAACCAAAGACATGGATGAATGTAAAATTTAAAAAAAATTATAATTTTAATGATTACAAAAATATTATAATTTGAATTAATTAATGATTTGTTAGGTTGTAATAAACGGAATATGTCCAAAGGTACAAACAACATTGTATTTCTAAGTGAAAATGATAAGTATCCTACACGCTAAAACACTAAATACATCCAATAGTATTTTATTAAATTAAACATCTAATAGTTTTTAAAAGGATGGTACATCTAAAAATATATGATTTTAAAATATGTCTAATAAACTTTATACGTCTAAGCCTTTCTGTGAACAAATAAATAAAATCAAATTGATTTCTACGTTCACATTAATTATGTATAATTCCTTCTTACATGTTTTTGTTTGCTTATGATTGTTATTATTTTAGTTCATATCAATTTCTATCTTTTTCATTATTCTAAATTTTGATTTTTGAATGAGCATTTAATGAAAATCAAAAGGCATATAAAGATAAGCAAACTTCTACATCAGAAAGACTATCAAATTTTGAAGTGTGTCAAAGAGAAAAAAAATAAAATATAAATGTTCAGAAGAAGAATTATACTGTCACAAGCTAAAAAAGTGAAAAATAGAAAAAGACAAAGAACAAAATATTCTCTCTCCTTTAGCAAAAGCTAAACATTTATAGAATGAAAACATAAAAAAGATTTATGCATGTAATACATTTTAAAATGAGTAGAAGAAAAAAGAACAGTGTGTCACAATGGACATTTCACACTTCAAGCCTATAAAAATCATCATGCATGAAGACTGAGAATATAAGAAACTTTAAATTAAAATCAAAATATTATGTCTTAAGCTCATATACGTCTAACCCTTATGTATCGTTGTAATTTACATTAAACTTTTATATCCTCACATTGTGAGTTATTCTTTTGTAAATATTAGTGAAAAAGAATACTTGAAATGCTTAATTAGGTTATTAAGTTTTGTAGCGAGAAGTGATAATAAATAATACTTGGATTGAGTGAGATGGAAGTAACCTAAAAAATACTTGTATTTAACCAAGAGTGGTAAATTCAATGTTGATTGGTAATCGACTTTTAGTTAGTGGAATCCCTCCAAGGTTGAGGGAGAACTAATATGAAAACAAGTATTTCTTTTATTACTCTTTTATCACTTTTTAAACATCCAACATTTATGAACTGTTTTTTATCTTATTTAAATGTCTTTTCAAAATAATTGCAAAAGGTTTTATAAAATCATACACACACTATGTAACTCTTTTTTTAGTGTGTTTTCTAATCATTTACTTTATACATACATATGTACATACATACATACATATATACATACATATGGATAAAAATATGTTTTTAGTTCATTATTTTATTTTGATTTCTATTTTTAGTCATGCATAAATTTTTTTTTTTTATTGATTTTCGTTTCTCAGAAATTGTTTTGTTTTGTTTTTAGTCCCTAATTTATTCTTTTTTGTAGTTTTTAGTCTCTCATAAATTGTTTTGTTCTATTTTTAATTTTTGACATAAATTTCAATTATTAATTAATGATGTAACGACCAAAATTTGTGCTAAAAAATTTCTATTTAGGTATTTACATAATTTTTTATTGCATTGAATTTTCTGATAGACTAAAACTGTTATAAATATTAAAAAAATAAAAAATCCAAACACCAATTTTTCTAAAACTTATAGAAATGATGAAAAAAATAAACATTTAAACTATAGAAAATTTTGTAGCAATTAAAAATTATTAGAAACTTAAATAAAAAAAATATTTTTGCACATAATTTACGTTCATCACTTATTTATTTAATAGTTGAAATTAATATCAAAGACTAAAAACAAAACAAAATAATTTATGAGAGACTAAAAATAGTAAAAAAAATGAGGGACTAGAAGTAGAACAAAATAATTTATAAGAGACTAAAAATATTAAAAATATGAAAGACTAAAAACATAAATCAAAACAAAATGAGGAATCAAAAATATATTTTATTTATACATATATTATTTTTAATCTATTTTAATTCTTAGACATATCATTTTAATCACTTTTAATCTCTACAATGAGGATTAAAAGCGATTAAAAATGGTAAATGTAAAAACTAAAAAGGAATGTTTTTAAATATAAGGACTTTTAAGAAATTTTTTTGTAATTACAAGGATTAAATAAGTTATCAAATCATTTAATAATATAAAATATTATATGTATATATATGTATGTACATACATCGAGCTAGTTTAGAGATTAAATGAGTTGAAGTATTTGTAGTTCAAGTTTAGTTTTTTTATTTAATGAACTTAAATTTAGCTCATATTTAACCTATTTAATTAAAAAACTAATTTTGAGTTGGTTTGATTCGTTGTCATCCCTATATGTAATTATATTTCTCATTAATTATGATGTAAAATATTGTTATTCATAAATATTTTTAAAGGAGTTAAATTATACATTTATAATACTTAAATGACTTAATTGATATAATTTAAAAATTAAAATTAAAATAGTACAATTGTGATATTTATAAAACCAAAATTATAATTAAACTTAAATCTTATTATATTGTCTCTTGTGAAGAATGTTTGAAAGTCTTGAAAATATAAATTTTACTTTTTATAGCTTAAATACTCTCAAGGCAATCTTGCTATTAATATACAAATCACAATTAAATTTTTTTAAAAGCAAAAATCAAGAGAAAAGAAAATGAATGCATTTTTTTTTATTGATGAAGGGGTGCATATTCTACAATGAATCAAAATCTTTTAAATATAATACTCAATTTTATTTATTTCTCATTAAGCACTTGCTATTTATGCCTCCATGTTTGTTAAGTACATCTCCTTCTATTTTTATTACTTTTTTATTATTAGTTATATTCTTTACGATGTTAATTTTACACTCCAAGTTATATTTTTCTAAACCCTTACACCCCTTTCATTGCTTTCACCAAAGCCCTTTCTTTTGGTCTATAAACTCCTTTTTTCGCATACAAGTTTTACTTGGTATCATTCGTTTGACATTGTTGAATTCATCTCACGATCTTGTATTTGTTTTCATTTTCTAGAATCTCATAACATATATTGATTTTGAAAAGTCAATTCTAGAACTAAGTATTATAATTTTGAAGAAGTCTTTTCGAAATTAGTATATATTATTCTAGAAAGACATTTATGGAATTATAACACATGATTTCAAAAAATGAATTTCCCAAATAACATATATCAATTTTGTAAAAACATTTTTGAGGCTATAACACATAATTCTGGAAATGACTTTTTGGAATAACATATATAAATTTCAGAAAGACATTTCTAGGACTTAGCACATAATTCCATAAATGACTTTTCAAAATTAATATATGTTATTTCAAAAAGTTATTTTCAGCAATTAATAACAAAAATTGTATTCATATACATGTACATTATCACATGATGTCTCATAAATTGTTGACGTGTATACTTGTTTATTTAAATGCGAGACTTGGAATTTGAGATACTAGGTACATGGAGTTGAAAAGGTTGAATGAGGAGTAATTGTCAAAACCAAGCATTGTAAAAAATAAAAGTTTTATTTACAATGAATAACAAGTGAAGTTAGTGATCAATATACCTTAAAACGTAATGTTGCATAAAAGATGTAATTTTGATAGAGAATGCAATGTTATATAATATAAGGGTGAAGAAAGAGTTTGAAATTAGAACTTAAAGAATAATAAAGTTAAACATAAAATAGCATAAGATTTTAAAGAATAACAAACATAAAAGATGTAAAAATAGGATTTAAAAGGATATATTCGTAATAAAAATATAAAAAGTAGGATGAAATGTACTTGACAAATATGGAGATGTAAATAGCAAGTGTTTTATCTTAGAAGAAATTTCTTTACTTCTAAGTCTTCGGCCCCAAAAAATTAGTGTAAAAGACATGAAAAGAGTAAGATTATGTTTTTTTTTTTTTTTACCTATTCTCATTATTTAGTGAAAGTATTTTGTTTTTGTTTTTAGTAGCATGTGTCTTCTTTAGAAGTCTTGAAGAAAGTGGTGAATAGAAAAATGGCATACATGAAAGAAAGTGAATTTTCTTTTTTCTTTTTTCTTGTTCTTTGGGTATGGGAAGAAAGTAGACTTGGATGTCATACAAGAGTAAAGTTTGGGTACGAGTCACACAGAAACTTGGGTTTGTTTGAATCTTTGTTGGGCTGCAGTTACGGCTCAAGAGGGATATTCAATAACTTGTGTCAATCTTATTTGCATTTTTTCTCTCCCAAATTTGATACTCTCTGATTTTTTTACTTTCATATTCTTTAAATATTCCTTACTTATATTTTCTCTTTTCTCTTCTCTCTCAACATACCTCTTGCATAACGATTTTTCATTTTCTCCTCCCGCATTTCACCCGCTTTTTGCAATATTTTTTCTTCAGGAAATGCAAATGTTCCGGAATTTTATTTTGAAAATTGAATGTCTTAAATACATTCTGGAAATAATTTAAATTGTCGGAATGCATTCAATATATTAAAAAAAATACGTTAATTTTAAGAATGTATTAAATTCATTCTAGACATTAATAAATGAATATCTACAAATTTCTAAAATCATCCAGAAATTAATTTTGAGAATAAATTTAATTTCTAGAATTATTAAATAATTCTGAAAATTAATTTTTAGGAAATTTAAAATTCCCTCAAAATCACCTTTCTGAAACTAGTATCTGTAAAAAAAAAATTTGTAAAAAAACAATACAAAAACGTGGAGCAGGTGCAAAGAGAAATAGGTAAGGCGTAAAAAGAAATATCCTTATAACTTGGCCCATAACCATTTTCTACATCATGGACTGAAATCTAAACATTTTAAAGGACCAAAATCTGGAAGAAAACAAAAGAACTCAGTTTTTAGGGTAATCAAGGTGCAAACCCCCGCCAAAAGACAACATAACTTCAGTATTTAAAAGCCCTCAATGACCTTTTTAATAAAACTCATATACTTGACATGATCAAGTAATGTATAAAGTTTTTTCTAGTTTACTTTATCATTTTTGGTAAATTCTTGGGCCTTCGATCAGATTGATATAGTCTGCAATAAAAATTTTGATTTTCTTTGATGGTCCACCCTGTTTGCCATAAATCTTTGTTATTTTTGTTTTTTTATCGCTGACTAATAGGTGAGATAACTAATAATATAATTCGAAGGGAAGAAAACAAATTTTCAAATTTCATTATTTTGTTCTCAAAAAAAGCTTTTTAACAAACACAGAAAATTTGAATCAATCAATAAATTGATCTTATCCAATAAGGCTATGTACATCGACTTAATTTACAAGCTATCCGTTATCTTTACTAAAAGTGGGAAAATGTGGAAAAAAAAACAAAAGATAAACATCCAGTAATTGTTACAATCAACCTCTCTTCTAATTCAAGCTGAGCAATTATTGTAGATTTCTTTCTCATGGTTTAGATATTTGGGGCAATAAAAATTGATATGTAATAATTTGGTCTAAATATAGCCAACCCCTCTCTCCCATTCCCTTGGTCCTCAACTCAACATGAGGATCTATTATAAGATACAGTCCTCAGAAGAAGCACAATAGAAACATTCAAGTGGCTCTCATTGTCAATCACCAAAACTGCTTTGATCAAACATATATGGCATTGTAATAAAAAAAAACCTAAATAGCCAAATCACCTCACATGCAAGGAGTGAAAGTGGTACCAACTTGTGGTACTCATGTATATCTTCAACATAAATGTTGCATCTAACTAACCCAAATCAATGCACTTAAATTAGTCAGATTAATTCACCATGACTTCTCTCATATATATCTACTCTTGATCTTAACATGAAATAGCATGTCACAACCAAATACATTACATTGGACTCGTATCATTGGTAGGCCAAACAGGAGGCACCAACCATCCATTTCAAACTGGCTTGTGCTTGAACTTGAACGTTCCATCAAATTTCATTTTCGAGAATCAAGATTTTGTTTGGTGTTGCAGATACGGTTCCAATTCTTCAACCTGATTGGCTTAAAATTAATAAACGCTAACTTGTAATTTCCCTCTCATACGGCTCTGCTGGTCCCACCAACGTACATGTTTAAATCTAATCCCATTTCTTTATTATACTCACTATATTCAGATGTAATTTGGTTAAACTATACTTTCCCTAAATACATGATCTTATTATAAGTTATGTATCACTATTAACCTTTAGTGATTCTTATTGATCTTTTTCAATAAAAACTAACATATAGAAGCTTCTCTAAGGACACTCAAAACATAGCTGCTTCAAAGTACAGAACAGCATTCTTTTAGTTTGACGCATGACACTACTTAAAGATTCTCTTCATTGTGTAATCCACAATTTAAAATAATGATTTTTTTTATTTAATTAGTTTAATTTAATCTTTTTATTAATAAAAGGTTGAATTTAGTTTTTTAATTTTTAAATTCTCATTAATGTTGTATTTTTTTTTCTAATTGACTGTAATGGCACGTCAAAGTAACACGTGTTTAATTTTTCCAACATGGAGATAGTTAATTAGAAGAAAAGTAATTAAGCATTTTTATTTTTCAGAGAAAAGCATTTGTATATTGGTTTTGGAAGGACCACATATATTGGTAAGTGGGGAGAAAGCAGTGGCACGCTTTAATTTTTTATTGCTCCTAATTTAACATAATTTAATTTCCTACATTAAAGTGTGATGGTGACGGCTGGCAATATGTCACTTTCTTACACTTTTCTTTATTGTAGTTACGTTTCCTTCTATCATGTTAGGCCTTGGATTTTATTGAATGCTACTGAATTTCCTTAACTATGGTCTGTTTTAAAAAAATGAATTATTTGTTTGGTTGGATTTGCATTCCTACTTGATATTGGATGGATTGGCCTTTAGCCAAAACTTTTTTTTTTATTATCATTTACAACATTTTTTAACTACATCACCTTTGACTCAATAACTAATCTCACAATTTGTGAGTGAAGCATTTCCCTATGAGGGACCAGAAAGAAGGGGCTTTGTTTTGCCATTGCTGCTATTGACTCTGTTTACCCTTTTGGTTAATGTGATCACTTGGTTTTCCAAACCCCATTTTAACGGCCTTTAATGTCTAGGTATTGATTCAAACCTCAAAAATTTGTTCCAACATCAATGCGAGTACTACGTCTCAACCTGTTTCCTTCGTCATTAGGCAGGTTTTGAGCTTCCCTGTTTCCAAGGGCTTGTTTGGTCCATGAGTTATCTAAAATGGTATAGGTGTAGTTGGTATTTGGGGAGTGGTGCTTGCTATGTCCAAGCCATGTTTGAAGGCCCTAAATAAGGGGTAAGAACATGTACTCCATTATACTTTATTTAAAACTTAGAATAGTTACAAGTTCTCAAAAATATATCTTAATATTTTAATTTTTTTAATGAAGTCTAATTTAAATAAACTTTTAAATAAATATTAATAATAAAATAAATTTTGTCCAGTACAAGATCTACAAACAACTTAGACCTATTAATCAAATATCTCACTATAGTCACTTAATATATTAGACTATTATGTGATCAGTAATTATTTGAACGATTATTTATTTCACAACCGTTATTTTTATTAAAAGAAAAATAATCGATACAAATTAAGCAAACAAAATTATACACCATTGTCTTGAATTTTTATTGACTTAAATATCGAAGTCTCTTTTATATATATTTTTACTTATTTCAACAGAGAAATTAACTATCACACGAGATCAAACTTAAAATTTGATAAAAATAAATTTAAAAATTAAAATAAACTTAAATTGAAAATAAATTAAATATATTAATTTATTTTTATTTAATACTTTCTTTATAGAATAATTAAGTGGATTAGGCCTCTTATTTAACATAAAAATATATAGACATAACAAACAAGACCCTCTATTTTTCTTCTTGAAATGCAACTGCCTACGTGGAGGGAGTAATTTCTTACCAAACAATGCTGTGTTCTCGGATCCTCTCCCTGTTGCTTGAACTTGCATATTTCAATGCAAATTACAGCTCATGCTAATTAAGGGGCTTTCGAGATTGTTCAAGTGTTGGCGTACACAACTAATTGAAAAGCAAAATATGTTCTTTAACGAGTCTCAAACAATAAGTAATTGAAGCATGGTCGTGTTAATTTGATGAGCTGTGGATGAAAATGTTGTTCTAGCTAGATTTATCACTTTGAAAAAATAAACATTGTTCTAGCTGTGGGTTTTACTCCATAGACCGACAAATAAATAAATACAGCAATTGATTTTTGTCTATTAGATGAAAGGGGGAGGAAGGAACCAAGTGATAATCAAATGGTATCTTACATCATACCCCACAAGTAGGTTAACCGAAAATTAGGGTAAAGCTAATGGTGGGCCCAAATTTCTCAAACAGCATCCAACATAAGATCATGGTCACACATCCCTAATGAAATTGAAATGTACAAATTAACTAAAAGAAAGTGAAATATCTAGTATTATGGCACATGGGTGATTGTTCGGTTAACTTCAAAGTTTAACCCCAAGTTGGATTTGATCCCTTTATCTTATTTCTATTTATTGATTAAATTGTTATTTTATTTAGGTTGTCAAATCAAAAAGTTTTCCTCCTAATTAATCAATGTTGCACCTTGGCTCTAATTAAGTTCTAACCATGTGACATGATCCCTCACTATCAAATGACTCCTTTATTCGTCTTTTATTACAATAATTTTGAAAGAAAAGGGAATTAAAGAAACACATTACAACGATGCTTCTTCTACAGCTTTGGAAGGGTCCTCTTGGAGCTAGCTCCACCAAGATCTCCAACAAAGAAAATCACATGGCAGTGCTATCCGTACGTACATGTTTGTCTAGACTTGACTTGAGAATAATGCATGCATTACCCATCTTATTGGAAGCAAGTTAAATTGTCAGAAAATATAAAGAAAAAAAAACCTAGTTTGATATCATGGCATCAAATTTTGTCAAGCTATTGTAACTGACAAATTTAAAAGAAGCTGGGTAAAGTAATTGGGTCGACCAGCTTTAAGGATATCGCTTGACGAACTTTTCCATTTTATTTAGATAAGCCACGAACTTTTTTTATTAAAAGGCCTAATGCTAATGATATATACGGTAGAGAATGATGATGCAAAGAGTTCACAAAGCTTCTCTTTCATTTCACATATACTTTTTTTTTTTTTAGTTAAATCCATTTTTGTCCTATAATATCGTGAATATGTAATTTTAATTTTTATAAAAATTTAATTATATATTTAATTTTTAATATTTTTAAAATTAAATAATTTTAATTTATAATTTCATTTAAAATTAGATTGAAATGTTGATGTGATCGGAATTGATAATATATGTGATTCTAATGTTCACATACAAAATTGATAATATGTATTGTGTTTTTAAATACATATATATTTTAAATAAGTAATAACTTTATATTAGTTAATAAGAGGTTTAAAACATAATTTAATATTAAAAAAATTATGTGGCTATTTTATTAAATTTTTAAATAATGTGACAAATAACTTAATTATTAATATTATTGTTACACAATCATTTTTAGAATAATAGAGATAAAAAATAAAAAATTACATGATAATATGGACTAAAAATCCAAACAATCTTTAAATGACTTAAATAAAAGTAAAAAACTTTAAAGAATCATAACTAAAAAATCATATTTCACAGAGATTCAAATTATATTTAAGCCTAAAATAAAGAATAAAATTTACTCTAATATACTTAAAAAATTAAAAATATAATTATTTGAAAGAAATCATTTTTAAAATGTATTAAAAAAAATATTTTTATTTTTAATAGTATATAATTGAAGAGTTATATTGTTATTAGCGTTAAATACTCCAATATTACCATCAATGAAAGTAAATGCACACAAAGATCAAGTTACATTTGTCTTGCATAATATGGTTTTTCTACGGGTCAATAGAATTTTATACCTTAGTAATAAAAATTGAATTATCCAATTCAATTTAAATCGCATTTGATCAAATTTTAATTTTAATATTTGAATTAGATGATTTTTTTTATTCAAAATTGATCCATGCATCCCTAGTATAGGTAGAAGGAAAAGAGAGACAAGGAAAATACTAAAATTATTAGGGTATCTAAATAAAAAATTATTTTTGTTTCATATTTGTTTGAAAATAAGAAGAAAACTTGTTTAAATAGATCACATAAAATTAAATGTATTGAATATAAATAACTAATATAATTATTTTGAAATATAAGCCTGTATTAAACTTTTAGTATTTTTGTTCTTACTCCTTAAGTATTTTGCTTTGGCATATCAATTTCTTTTTTAAACATTCCTACTTTTGTCTTTTCTTGTCAACAAACTTTAGAACTCAATGGTCCTTTTCATTCAAAAGTCTACTTATCTTCATTATGCCTATTGTTTTTTATTAAATATTCATTTGAAATTAAACATTATAATAATAAGGATAGAAATAGAAGTAAAATGTTATAGTAGTTATTCTAGGCATTTGAAAAAAGTAAGACTAAGATTAAATATAACAAATGTGAGGGGAAAAAAAGTAATCTGATGTTGTTTAGGACGTATACCAAGTGTAGGATGCATTTTCAAAACATATATCTTGAATGTATCATGTTTGTCAAAACTTTGAACGTATATTTACAAAAAAGATCTATTGGACGTATCCAACATTTTTTAGTACTTTGGATGGTTAATCTTATTCACTTATACTTATGTGTATGAGTTCGTTTATTTGGACATATCCCTATTAACATATCTCATCAACACACTATCATACTTCAAATTATAACATTATTTGTGATAATCAAAATCATAGATTTTAGGGACTTTGATGTTCATCCATGTCTTTAGTTTTGGAAACACAAGGTTTATCCTGTTCTCTAATAATCTCTAACAACTAGAAATGACTACTTCAAGACTTATAAAAAGATCACTACTTGTTAAAGCTTATTACAATGAAGGTAAACAAAATAGAAAATGAGGTCAAAAGAATTTGAGTTGTTAAAGAGAATTTCTAGTTTCTAATACATGTCTTCTATAGCCAAAACACTATAGGATTAGAGTCAACCTTTTATCTAGGGATGTAAGTGGTCTAGGTTGGGTTGATTTTAAACAACTGTTTTACCCAACCCAATTTTGGGTTGGGTTTATCTTTTAATTTTTTTGTAACCTAATCCAACCCAACCTAACTATAATTAGGTTTGATTGGGTTAGGCCATCGAGTTAAGTTATTAGAAAAAAATTATTTCTTTAACTATAAAAAAATAAAAATACCTCAAACTCAAAATTATAATGAGATATTTTTAAAATCAATATTTTTAAAGGTATGAACATATAAGAACGACTTAATGAAAGATGTGAAAGTCTATTTAAGTTTAGGATTTTTAATATTAGTAGAGATATAATTTTTCTTATTTGTTTAATATATATTTAGGTTAGATTAGGTCTAGAATTTCAAATTTGTGACACAATCCAATTATAATTGGGTTCACTAAAATAAACCCAATTCAATAACCAAACTCTAAACCCACAAAAATTGGGTTGGGTTTGTTAGGTTTGCAGGTTGGGTGTAACTTGCTTACACCCCTACCTTTATCCATCTAAAAAACTTTGTAGACACCTTAAATTTGAGGAGCCTTATAGAAAAAGGTACCCAAAGAAATGTTTTAGAGTTTGTCTAAATAGAAAGTTTTGTGATAAGGAAACTTAAAAGAATAATAAGGGGATTTTTTTTTTTTGCAGTTGTTACAAGGTTGTTGTGGAAGTTAACAATAAGTAGTTGTTTGGGTTTAAGCTTGGAAAGACTTGTGGAAGAAAACAAGGGTTTAGTGGAAGCCTATAGAGGTTGAGAATACTAGTTGAATTTTTAAGTCATAAGAAAGAAAAACATGCGCTTATTATATGTGCTCTCACATAAGGGGTGTAAGTCCTAAGAAAACACAACAAGGGAGATCAAATTGCATTTTTAAAGACTTTTAGCAAATCTTTTTCAAAAAATTGTTCCATTTTATGTAGGATGATATAAAATAATTTAAGAGGACAAAGCCTTTTAGTTAAGTTAGGCTTTATTAAAACTTAATCTAATATTTTAGGCATTTATGATACTATAAATATTTTAAACAACTTCTAGAAGTAATGTAAACACAACATTTCTATATTGATTTGTCTTAACTCAAGATTATATCCAATCCTTTATACACAACCAAGATTTTGACCAACAAATAAAGTTATTACAAGTATTCTTTAACCCACCCTATTTAGGCTCAAAATAAGTTTTCTTTTTACTTACTTCTCCAAACAACTACCTAAGTATTGTTTTCACACAAACCTTTATATGATTAACACCTAAGTAGCTTTATACACAATTCCTCTAGGCTACTACCAATTTGACTTAGAAGAAGGTTTAGGGTAAATCACAAGACTACATCTTAGAAAGATGAATATGCAATCTAAGTTATTAGCCTTTTTTTCACTCAAAGAACATACAATGAAGATTAAAGAAGTTATAAATGTTGTCAAGACTTTTTATGAAAAAGTTTTCTACATATTTGTTTCTCTAGTATTTATAGAGATGAGCAAGGAAAGTCCTTTTTGAAGACTATCAGAGCTTTATCTCCGAGTATGCTCAAAAGTGGATGTTGGAACATTATTAATTACTTCATTTAATGATTTCACCAATACGTCATATATGATCAAACAAATCACTAAACTAGAAGATGAGCAAGGAAAGTTCTCTATCTTTGTCTTTATTTCTCTAGTATTGATAAAGATGAGTAAGAAAAGTTCATACAAAGAGCATTAGAGCTTATTCTTCAAGTTTTCTTAAATGCGAACATTGAAGCGTTATTAAGTATGTCATTAAATGCTCTCACCAATCAATCACATATGATATGCAAATCACTTAACTCGAAGATGAGCAAGGAAACTTCTCTATCTTCATTTTTGCTTCTCTGGTATTTATAGAGATGAGCAAGAAAAATTCATTTAAAGACCATTGAAGCTTCTTCTAAGTTTGCTCAAATATGAATGTTGGAGCATGAAGCATCATTTAATGATTTCACCAATTAATCACATATGATAAGATAAATTACTTAACTTATCTTTCCTTTCTTGTACTTGAGTCATTTGTCAAATATGGTTGCAAGCAAGCATATGATAGGATTTAAAGAGGATTAGAGGAGAGAGGGAGAGAAGGTGGATCTCACAATGTAATTGGGGAAGGTGAAATATGAAAATAAAGAAGTACCTTGAGCAACAAAATGCTCCTTGATGTTGTGTCGTAATGGCAGGTAGTTAGGAGTCACTAGAGTTCATACTAGAGGCAAAAACAAAGGGATGAAGATTGATAATCCATATTTGAAATAGGAAAGGAGTATCATGTGTAATGTCTGAAAAATATAGGGGTGCATGTGCAATATGTGAAAAACACAAGGGATATAAGTGTAATTATGCTATTAGAACATAAATGTAATTCAATTTTTAAAATTAATTGTAACTTAACATTGTTAAATGAAAGAGTGTGAAGAAATATTTTCAAAAGAAGGGGTGTCTCTTGAATTTTGAATAAAAGAAAGGAGTTGTCACTATAATTTGTTCAAAGTTAAACTAAGTGAGATACTTATTTATATATAACACAAGAATGTTGTTTGAGGTAAAAAAAAATTAAATAATAAAACATAAAATTACTTATCTGTTCACTTTATCTCTTGTAAATGACTTAAAATAGTTAAATCCAAAAGTTATCAATTAATATTTTTTCTTAAAGAAAAGTAAAAATCATAAGCATGTCTCTAAATATATTTCTATATTATCAAATCAATTATGTGCTTTTTGATATATTTGAAATCAAAATTATGATAGAGCTATTTGCCCTCCAAAAGTTACACATTATTTTTCCTCCTTAAAGTAAACTCAACTAACTTTTATTTTCATTTACCTTCATAAAATTTGTTTAATCAATTTTAATTATTTTAAATAATTTATATGAAGTTTTCTCTCACCTGGAACATAAAAAAAGTTACAATAAATTGTTTTATATTATGTTATTCTTAATGTAATTAAGATTTTGTCAAAAATTCATGTCCAAATAATTTTTTATATGAATAAGTAAAAATAATTCTACTAATGCATAGTCAAATGTTTCTATTTTTAAGTAGAATGAGTAAACTCAATGTTTGATCATAAGACAAATAGGACCCTTCAATATTTTGATTATGTGAAACAAGTGATAAGTAATTCTTTCATCTGTTATGTATTGGACAAATGCTTTATAGTTTTTGATAAGTTTTGTTTGTTCCATAAACAATACACATTATAGCTTGTGCTTGATCATTTACATTATAGTCATTACATTACCATGTTTATTTTATGTGCAAAGAATGTTTCAAACAATCTTTATAGGATTTGTCAAAGCTTCAAAATTGAAATTCAAATATGTATTGGAGAAGCTTCCTAATGCCTAAAAAGTCATGCCTAAATTTGCTTAGTAAACCTCTCAACACGATAAAAGATAATAAAAATTTTGACAATAGATTAGAGACTACAAAAGGAGATAAACAATCTAATATATTATAAGTCAAGTGACTAATTGGTGCACAACATTTAATGCAACAATTAATGATGTATTAGAACAACACCAGCATACGGAGCTAAGAGACCATTGTGAGACAATGAATACTTTCAAGAAGATGATTATAAATAGAAGAAGACTTGAAGACTTCAAAATGAGAGAATGTGCACATATTCATTGAACTAATACTCTGCCCAATTCAAACTAGTCCACTTTCAAATTCCTCAAGAGCTTTCAATCATTTGCATATCTAAGAGTTAGACTCTAGTTATTCTTTGAAATTCATCTAGTTTAGATGATAAAGTGTCTTGTACAATTTGTAAAATCCAAACCTTAGGAACCTAAGGTTGAGCTAGAAGAAACTTGATAAAGAATACTTGTTATAGGAGTTTGAAGAAAATAGACAAAGACTACTTATTTTAAAAGGTAGAAGTAACTTGAGAAAATAATACTTGTAAAATTCTTTGATATAGTGAAACTTGATGATTTACTAAAAACTGGACATATCTTCAGTAGTAGAGGTAAATCAGTATAAAATTCTTTGTGTTTTTCTCTCTTTACTCTAACCTTTAAAGAGGAGAATTATTCATCCTATTTTGTTATCATATGTTTTTTTAAAAACTTTTCTTACAAACTATCATCTAAAGTTTTCTTCTTTTACTTATTTTGCATAGACAATTATCTTTCAAACCTCATCGAGAAATTTATTTGTTACGATTTTT
The DNA here is from genome assembly GCA_026544285.1 of Pachyrhizus erosus. Lineage (NCBI taxonomy): Eukaryota > Viridiplantae > Streptophyta > Magnoliopsida > Fabales > Fabaceae > Pachyrhizus > Pachyrhizus erosus. The sequence goes on along the minus strand of JAMLFT010003427.1, from coordinate 6,690 downwards.
AAAAAAAACATAATTCAACTCTTCATTTTGTGTTTTTCTCTATTTCTACACTCAATAAGTTAAGACAACAAAATTTATGAATAATAAACTTATGTCTACAATATAATAAAATCCTAGTAATAATTGCTAAATAAGCTACTTATTAATAATATGTGAACATGAGTATCAAATTTGGTAATTCTATATAAGAACAAAATGACATGAAGTTTCTGACAAAGACAAATTAAGAATGATAAACATCGTTAACACTAAGAATAAAAAAATATATGCATAATGGATTTCAATCTATAACACCTAATACGAAAACAAATTAAAGGCAAGAGAGGAAACCCCCTACTACAAATAGCTATAATACAAATACAACCATTATCTAATACCAAAAATACATCATCGTTTATTCTGAAAGAAAAAATCAAATAAATTTTTTTGTCCATGTTATACTCTCTAATGAAAATAGATAAAAGAAGATAATATAAGAAAATTAAAAAATTATTATAATAATTATATCCTCTTTGATTATAACCATATTAAAACATCAAAGAAGCTATATTAATTAGAACATCATGCTTAAATGGAACATGTATCGTTTGGTATTTCAAAACAATAAACACAAAAAGAACTCTTAGATCGGAAAAAATGTCAATTACATCCAACCTAACTGTTTTTCAAACAAACACTAAATTATTTTTATATTTTTTCTTTTTTAATTCTCTCTCACGCTTCTTTTTCAATCACATCTCACTCCCCCAAAATCATTCAAACACTCTATATGTTACTCTTGTAACATGTTTGAAAACTTATAAGGCTTCAATATTGGCTGCTGGAAGAAACACCTTTAATACTTATATTTCTAACATAATTTTGGAGACTATCCACGAATTTTTCAAACTAAGTCAGTTCTTTTTGAACAATGCAAACGTCGTTTTCTGCTTTTGTCGGCTACTTGTTACGCTGTAAGAGTGGTGCGGTGGTTTAAACTCTTCCTCATGGGTTTTCTGTCTTCTGGTTTGGGTGCTTAGCTGGTGTATATGATTCAACCCAATTGGGATATATGCAGGGTTAAAAGAGTGTACTATTTATTTATTGGATATACGCAAGCTTAAAAGAGTGTAGCATTTGTTTTTGGTATATGCATGAGAGTTTATGTTTTCAGTAAACGATATCTCTTCTAATACATGGAATTATTTCAGTGTCTTTTTATATTAAAATATACAGTTTACCTTTAAAAGGATAGTAAAACAAATATATCTACTATTAAAATAAAAGAGAAAAATTAATTGAAGTGAGTTTATATTTTTTAGATTTTATTTTAGTTTTTTTTTTTTCCTTTCTATGAGAAAATCTGACTATGCGTGTGGGACATATATAAGGGTAGTTCATCGACACAATTAAGATGATGTAAGAGTAACCACATTTTCTATTTTAAGCAATTGGACTCTTTCCATGTTTAGGCGAAAAAACCCCGAGTGTCGGTGGCATCTAAGGTAAAGTTTGCACAAAAGTTACTATTCACGTCACGTGGTGCATAGACTGTTCTACAATAATTAGCAGAAAGACCATGATGCAAAATCAATAAATTTTTATATAGAACCCTCGGTTGCACCTTGGAACTCGAGAGCATTGGGGAGGTTAAATAAACCTGTGTGTGAAACTTCCATGCCAAGGAAAATCATCCAAATTATGTTGCATCAAGAGCCCAATGCTCCTCCCTTTTTATAATTTTTTTACATTTATTTAAAAAAAAAAAGTTTCTTGTAGGAATAATATTTATTTTATTATGGAGATTACTAAATATGTTCAAGTAAAATAAAAACTTGTGAGAGCAATTGCTTCCATAACCTCCTGTGTGAATCTTACCTCATGAAAAACATCCAAATTTTGCTGCAACGTGGGCCCAATGCTCCTCCCATTTTCCCTTCTCTTTGTTTTTATTTATATATGCATTTTCATCATTCAATAAATAAAAATAAGTTTCATTGTTTAATAAAATAGAGTTAAGAAAGAAATAGTTTTAAAAATGATGAAATTTATTATATTATTTTTTATTTATTTTAACCCTTTTTTTTATCTCATCTCTATTTTATTTTTTTCAACTAAATATCATTAAATTATATTTTATTTTTTTACATTTTTCACTTATTTTTTAATTTTAATCTACTATATTTCTTACATATCTACCAAACTTGGCAAAATTCATGTCTTCCAAGTTTTTCTCACCTATATATCTTAGCTCTAGAAAAAGGATGGTGAATGTTGATGAGATCCACAAGGCACAAAGGGCAGAAGGCCTAACCACAATCTTGGCAATAGGCACTGCCACTCCTCTAAACTGTGTGGAACAAAGCACCTATCCTGAGTATTATTTTCGTGTTACAAAGAGTGAGCACAAGATCCAGCTCAAAGAAAAATTCAAAAGCATGTGTAAGATACATATTGCACGAAAAATACTAACAAAATCCTATCAAACACATTCTTCATTATTGATTAAATTTTATTAAAAATCACAAACTTTTATAATTCTTCCTTTACATTTAAGGAGTCCTTTTTTTTTATTTTATAATAGCGACAATAAGAATTAAATCTAAATCTTTATATATTTACTCCGATACCCATCATTACACCGACTCTAATGTGTTTAACGAATTTTTCTACTAATTTTTTTAGTTTTTAATCATTTTTCTCCTTGATTAATTTGCTCCTTGACTTTAATCATGGCATGCATGAACAAAACACCTAATTCAATTGCATTAATTTTTTTGTAGGTTAAAAGTCAATGATTAAGAAGCGATACATGCACCTAACAGAAGAGATCCTGAAGAAGAATCAACATTGGTGAGCATATGGCACCATCATTGGAAGCAAGGCAAGACTTGGTGGTGATGGAAGCGCCAAAGCTAGGAAAAGAGGCAGCAACAAAGGCCATCAAGGAATGGGGTCAACCCAAGTCCAAAATCACTTTTTGGAGATGGTGCTGCCACTGTGATTGTAGGATCAGACACAATACCTAATGTTGAGAAGCCTTTGTTTCAACTAGTGTGGACTTCTCAAACAATAGTGCCAAATAGTGAAGGAACTTGCATTGCACCAGTGGCGAATCTAAAACTTTAAGTCAGGAAACAATTTATTTAAAAAATAAAAAATTAGAATTAATGATTTTAAATATATAAAATTTGAGAGAATAAAATGTACACATTCAAAATATTTATATATAATTTTAAAAAATAAGAGAGTCCATATGATGGCTTGACTTTCCACCTTCTTAAGGATGCTCCTAACCATATTTCAAACAACATCGAGGATGTTTTGGCTGAGACCTTTCAACTATCAATCATTTCTGATAATAACAAAATCTTTTGGATAGTGCATCCTGATGGACGAGCCATTCTAGACCTAGTTGAGGAGAAGTTAGGTCTAAAGCCAGAAAAAATGCGACCTAGTGTTGGAAAAATATTTTATGTATATTTGTTTTTTACTTTTTATATAAGTTTTGCATGCTTGCATATCTAGAATCAATCGATGTAGAAACTGAGAAGATTTTAGATTAGTTTTGAAACTAACTTTTTCACGCTTCAATGTCTATTTAGAGTGTTTACCAATTTAGAAGGTAGATTTTCTAGATTTATTAAGGCTTCAATTGATTTAGAAAAACATTTTCTTCCTAAAACATTAGTATAATACAATACATGTTTCTTTCCTAATAAAAAAAAATATCATTATTTTAAAAATTAGATTAACCAACTAGTAAAATCGAAACCAGTCTAATAAATTGTTAAAAACGAATCAAAACATTTTAGAATTAGTGAAAACCAGTTAAACGGATGAAAACTAGTAAAAATAAATCAATTTGAACTGGTATTTAAAAAATACATATATATTTTTAACTTCTTTATTTTTTATTTAATCTAAAATATTATTAAAAAAATGAAAGACCATAGCATAAGATATGCTGGTGATCAAAAAGCAGTTTTTTACGTAGACACCAACCCAAAGAATAGAAGATAAGCTAATACTCTTGATTTTATTTTATTGGATGACAAGATAAGAACATACAAAAGATAAAGCATATAATTTTTTATTTTTTAATTTGTTTCTCATTTTGATTTTCTACTTTTGATTTGTTATATTTTTCTAAGTCTATTAAAATTCATGTTATTATAAGGAATGATCATATAACTTTATTTGAGAAGCTTATCCATGAAGGAAAAATTTATATTATAGAAAACTTTATTGTAGGCAATCCAAAGAAAAAAATGAAAAGTTATAAACTATATTCATTTTTTAATTTTTAAAATGTTACATTGTATGTTGAAAAATTATTTAAAGTTTTTATAATATATTATTTTTTTAGATTCTTACTTTTTTTATTTATTTATTAAATTAAATATGATTGATCACATAGTTGAAAAGAATAATGTGAGAGAAACAGAGGAGAGTAGGAAAGCGAGAGAACATATTTATGTGATTCTTGAAAATTTAAGGTGAGTAATTTAATGTTTTTTGTTAGTTATAATACTATAAGCAACAAATTAGAAGGTCTTGATTTCATCATTTAAATTTTATTGATTATTTAAAAAAATTTAATAAACATTTTATGTTATACATTTTAATAGGAATGAAAAAACCATTTGTACTTTGTGAGATAGTATGATGATGAAGTGGTCAAGTTTCTAAATGAATAAAATTTTGATTTTGTACCTATTGTGGTTATTCACAAATGCAAAATGAAAATCTGTGGTGGTATGAAATTTGTTCTATAAATTATTTGATCTTAACTTGCAATTATTTTTCATTCATTTAACATTTTTTTTTCTTGATCATAGGAAAAGGTATGTTCATGTTATTCTTGTTGACTTATTAATGTTCTTTATTTGTAGAATATGTTAAAACAATATTTTTCTTTATATTTTTTATTTTTTATATTTTAAAATGAAGGTTGGTAATAATGTTGTAAGTCAAGTCCTCATTCACATGTCAACATGTACTTTAACTCCTTTAGAAGAAGATTTCCTTCAAATTAGGAGAATAACTATAGCTAAAGTTATTGAGGCAACAATGTAATTTTGGTGTTTTCAGACACATTTTAAATTTTACTAATGGGTCCAAAAATATTTTTTCTCATGTGACAATTGAGTCCTTTTGTCATTTTTGTGTCATCAATTTTCTAAAGGATTTTGTTGATGTGATTTATTAGGTGTAACATTCTAGAAGATATTATTATACCATTTTAAGGAATGTGAGTATTTAAAATACAAAACAACATCAACATCATACATAAGCTAAATAATTAATTACATAAGATTGTCATATAAGCTTAATATTCTTCATCCATCATCTACAAGTATTATACAAAACATAAGAAAAACACAAAAATATAACTAATATTAAGTTACATCTTGTTGCACTTGACTCTTAATTCCATTAACATGTATCACCATCTATTTATGCAATAAACAAAAAATTTAAAGGATGAAACATAATGTCTTAATAAACACTCTAGAGACTCTATCAATGGCTATGGTCTTCTATCCAAATTCATACCTCAATTCTATCTATTTAACATCAACATTCCTTATTTAGATTCAACCCTTCATTCATTTAATAGTTATTATCACTTATCAAATCAAATCTATGATTATTAATATTTGTTAAATATTTTTAAGATTAATAAATACTCACATAATTCTAATAGATATATTCTAAGCTAATATACAAATATATCTTTATATCTTTTGTTTAATAAATTAGACCTTTGCCTTAACACCATGATTAAAAAAGTTATTAATCTTGTATATATTCATAGAAAGGCGGAGGAGTACATGATTCATAGACAAAATCACAACCATTAATTTAGTAAATTGATTCACGGACACAATCCTGAATCATTGACATTAATTTTCGAATTTCAAAATTCAAGTATCAACCCACCCATGCCTGATGCCTAAACCGACGGTACAGAACTTTTAAAGTTACCTTTTTAACATTGTAAATGTTAACTTTTTAATGATTAAGTCTAATAACAATATCAATTTGTAATTAATAATAATCTTTTAATTGAAAGAAAAATCAATTTGAATGATAAGGTATTTTCAATACTATACCATTAATTACTTTCATGTTTATATTATAATTAATAATTAACTTTTTAATTGAAAGAAAAAATTAACGGTTATTTTTATCTCTATATATACATTATAGAAATTAATATTTTTACTTCATTCTTTTCACTGTTTCATTCTTATTATTTTCTCTCTCTTTTTTTTTTCTCATCTTTCTATTATTCGTATAATACTTGAAGTAAATTTTCAGAATAGATAAGTAATATCAAATTGTTACAATAAAAAAATATCAACTTGTAATTCTCTCTATTTTTTGGTTCTATCATTTTATTATTTTTTCTTATTTACTTTATAATATTTTTATTTATAATATAAAAATTATAAATGATTTTGGAGTTCAAAAAACTAAAAGATTAATAGATAAATTAATAATTAATATTTCATTAATTTTTTTTTATAAATTTTGTCTTAGACCTAAATTTTGTTGAACACAATAGTAGGATTTTTCTCTTTGATGTACCTCTCTGTATTGCTTAATTCAAAGTTGCAATTGAGGTTATATATAGCCATACAAACTCAAAACAAAAATAAAAAAGAAACAGCATTTACACCCACTAACTTCATGCAAAGAGTA